>JASKGM010038020.1:0-15402 GCA_034509205.1 Ceratonia siliqua
TAATTATTTACGCCGATCACGTGTCCTAAATTGGGGCGTGACATTATACCACTGATAATTATTAGAGGTCATTTCTTCTAACAACTCATGTGCCTTTTCTATTGACTTGATCATTAAAGCTCTTCCTGCAACTGCATCTATGGTAATCCTAACTGAATGTGTTAATCCATTAGAGAAAATTTGTGCAAACAATTAATTAGGAAGACCATGATTTGGACACCTCCTCTACAAATTAGGCTTCATACAAAGATTCACCAACAAACTAAAAAAAATTGGTAATACCATTTCTAAGTTTGGTAGTCTTACCTGGGGGAAAATACTTACTTAGAAAAGCTTGTGACAAAGCATTCCAAGTGGTTAAAGAATTACGCAATTTAGAGTTTAACCAGGAGTTTGTTGTGTCCTTTAATGAGAATGGGAATATTCTGAGTCAAATAGCATCATCACAAACTCCATTCATTTTGAATGTATCACAGATCTCCAAGAAATTAGCAATGTGGGAATTTGGATCCTCAGAAGGTCCTTCCCCAAACTGCTCTTGTTACACCATCTAAACAAGACTAGGCTCAATCTCAAAGTTGTTATCATTGAAATGTAGGTCTCACAATGATGTGTTAAGCACCATTAACATATGGCATGGCATAGTCACATAACAACCTTTTATTCTGGTTAGCTTGGTTAGCTTCCATGGCTACAACTTGATTTTGCCTTAGTTCTAATATGTGTTCTCTCCTAAATGTTCTTAGAGTGCTCTCAATTTCTGGATAAAAAAACTCAATTAGATCACGGTTACGTGTGTAAACACCATATTTTGTCTAGAATCTTTTTTTATTTAACAAAATACAAAAAAAAAAAGAATTAAGAAAATAAAAAATTTGGAAAAATAATAATAATGACGAAGAAAATGAACCAAAAAAAAAGATATATATTTGAAAAAGAAAAAATAAATAAATACATTTGGGTTCGGCCTAAACTAGCCAACACATTGTCCTTTTTCTATCACTTAGCCTAACCAGCCCAATCCACTTGTCCAACCCACAACCCAACCCTTTTCCTCATTTTGACCTAACCTCTTTCCTTTTCTTTTTTGGAGTGCAACTAGTGGCCCATTCCCTCTCTTTGCTTTCTCTCATTCTTCCCACTTTCCTTTCTCTAAAAAGGAAACCTTAGCACCATGAGATGGAGCCCTTGAACTAGATTTTATTTTGGCTATAAAAGACAGGGGTTAAAGGCAAAGTGAGGAGGCCTTTCTAGGGAAAGAAAATAGTAAGAAGCTTGGGATTTTTTGCTGGAATTTGTGAGTGTTTAGTTTCTTGAAGTTGTAGGGAGGTAAACTTTTTTTTCACCTTCCCTTTTTTATGTTGCTAGTCTAGTAACTCTGAGACCTTTTCCTCCTCTTCTGGTGCCTTCTATGTGACGAGCTATGATAAACGGGGTGTTCTATGGGTCTGAGAAACACTCAGTTAAAATACCAAGAATCTACAAGTAAAAAGAAGGTTTTTATGTTTAGAATGAAGTTTTTTATATAGGGATCTGTACTTCTTAAAATATATATATATATATATATATATATATATATATATATATATAATCACTTTCCTTATTTATTTTATTTTGATGCGTTTTATCTTAATTTGATCTGTTCTTTTTTATTTAATTTTTTTTATTTTGATCTTTATTATTTCATTTCGATATGTGTTATATATTACCTTGGTCTGTGTTCCTTTTTATTTAAAATTATTTTATTTTTTTATTTTGATATGTGTTTTATTTTATGTTGATATTAGTTCTTCTTTTTACTAAAAATCTATTTTATTCTAATCTTTATTTATTTTATCTTGATCTTTGTTATATTTTATTTTAATATGTATTCTTTTTTATTAATAATCCTCTTTTATTTATTTTTTTTTTATCCTTATTTACTATATTTTGATAGATGTTTTATATTAGTTTGATATGTGTTCCTTTTTTATAAAAAATCATTTTTATTTTATTTTGATATGTGTTTTATTTTATTTTTATCTTAGTTCTTTTTTTATTAAAATATTTTTTTCTCTGATACTTATTTATTTTATTTTCATCTTTGTTTTATTTTATTTTGATCTGTGTTCTTTTTTTAATTAAAAATTATTTTTTCATTTATTTTGTTTTGATCTTTATTTACTCTATTTTGATAGATGTTTTATCTTATTTTGATGTGTTCTTTTTTATTAAAAATCAATTTTATTTTGATATGCAATTTACTTTGTTTTGATCTATGTTCTTTTTAATAAAAATTGTTTTTATTTTTTTTATTTTGATCTTTGTTTTATTTAATTTTGATGTATTATCTTGATTTTCACTCTTTCCCTTTTTTGCTAATTCAATAACCTTTCCCCCTTTTCCTTTTATTTCACTTTATTTTGTTGACTTACCTAAAATGTATTTTTTCCTCCATCTTGAGTTCTTTTTAAATGTTTACAAATAATGTGAGATACACACTTTCGTTCCTAAATTGCTCTATAGATCTTTTTCCTTACTGATTCCAAGGATCAGTACTATACATTGACCAAATTCTTTCTTGGCTTTGGATGAGGATCTAATGGCCTCATATTGTCCATTAGCATTGGGTGGGCATTTAATGCCCACGTCGTCTAAGCGTCTTGGCTTTAGGTGGGGATTTAATGCTCCCGCATTGTCCATCTCTTTTGACTTTGGGTGAGGAATTGGTGCCTCCATATTACCTAAATTTCGTTCTAGGAAAGAGATCATACTTCTCACCTTGTCAAACTCATTAGATTATTCCGAATTACATTAACCTTAATCCCTGTTAGGGTACGTAGGCACTTACATAGTAAGGGATGTTTAGTTCTTTCATCTTTCATCATTTTCTTCATCACGCTAATAAAAAAGGGGTAATTAAGTTATATTAAATATAAGATAAATAACCTTGGGTAACTATACATAGGGGTGGACGTTGTCGGGTGCCTAACATGTACCCTACATGTAAGCATACTCCTGAACCCTTTCTCTAGTTCTAAGGGCCCGTGTTCATTTTTTTTTTTTTTTGGATTCTAATTATCATATTAAATTAATTGGTGGTAACTCCATCTTTAATCTCTGTGTTTTTCCCTTTGTCACCCAAAAGCAGAGATGTGTCATTTTTCGGTTATCATGTTGTGATAGTTTGGCAACTCCATTGGGGACTAGTTGGAGAGTCAAACCCTTAAAGGGTTGTTTATGCTTTGTATGTGATTTGATTACCTCCCCTCTCTTTGTTGTTTTAATCGTTGTTTATTTCCTTTAGCATGTTGTAAATATCTGCCTTAATTGCTATACTTAACTGTTTTACTATGATTATGTGTGTGTTTGTTTGTTTAAAATGCTTTCCATATGGCATGAACTACTAGAACCCTAGGGTAGATGATAATAACTGCAAAATACTATTTAAACCCTAGGGTAGATGACCAATAATTGTTCTCTCATGTTTGTTTTGGGTTTCCTTTTTAGGTAATCATTAAAACCAAGGTTCGTATGCTCTTCAGACACACTGTGTACTGTACACAATCCTTGCACACACATTTGGGCCTTATACCCAAGTCTGTGAGAACCTCAGGTTAGAATAGAGCTGCCATTGTGAAGTTTGATGGGATTTATTCTCCAGGGTATTCATGAAAGTATCTGCTCAGATTGCTCACTTATCCAGTTAGCTATATATGGCGACTTAGTTTACCTATGTAGTTGCACTTGAAAGTCAAGAACCTACTCTTGTAGCGGGGGGCATTCATTCTAATGACCATTCCATTTGGGGCATAGACCTACCATAAAGGCAATGCACAATTAAATCGACCCTAAAAAGCTACCTTCTAGTTAAGGCCCTAACCGCGTAGAATAAGTCCCTTCACCCTAAGGCTAACCTAAATAGGGCAATGAAGAACAATCTCTCTCCCTTTATCTCTTTCTCTTTCTCTTTCACTCTTTAATTTCTTTTTCTTTTCCTTTTCTCTTACATACTGGCATTGCATTGTGAAAAAAGAGAGTAAAAAAAGTTTTGCATAACCTCATTTTTGCTTAGCGATCTCATATTATTTTTCATTACCATTGTAAGGTTTTGTGTCACCTAAGTATTTAAAACTAAAAATTGGGTCCAAAGATGGACTCAAGCACTAGTCAGTCAAAGAAGAAGACTAAGTTGTTAGTACAACTATCATCATTAGATAAATTGAAGACTATAGAAGGCATGCTACCTAGAATGTTCAGAGAATCAGCAGGGATAAGATTCGAGACAAATTTAAAATTGGTTTATATACCAGTTTCATGTGCAACCATGATGGCTTTACATAAATTTTGGGACATCTCGCTCAAGTGTTTCACTTTCCCTTATGTCCATCTTACACCAACCATATAAGAGTATGGGATGATGATTGATCAGCCTATACAGAGGCATACCAAGGTTTTCATCTACCTAGGGTACAACCTATCTAACAAAGCTATAGCCAGCCTACTAAATAAAAGTACATCTGAAGTTCAATCTAAAATGGCTAAACAAGGTTAAATTTAAGGACTATCATAAGAATATTTAAAGGAACTGGCCAGTCGTAAGTAATAGAGATTGTTTGTTGAATTTTTATGGCTTGATTCTTTTCCCCTCAGTGGCTATTTTCATGGATCGGAATGCTATAAATGTCTATTATGCAATAAAACACTATGATGTCAACCCGGTACCTATTATTCTGGCAGAGAATTTTCTTACTCTTAATTTTTCCAATGAGAAGCAATGAGGGAAAATTAAATGTTCTTTCCTAATGCTTTATGTCTAGATGGTTACATATCTAATAAGAAAATTACAATATTCTAGAACACCAAAATTAGGACCTTTTGAATTCTTTGGTGTGATAAAGATTGAAAATTGGAATGTCTCAGAGTGCGATCAATTGTGCAGTGACACCAAGAGAGACTAAATTCTATGGAAATGGCTATGGTAGAACTATGATGAAGTGCTTTACAGTTCTGGAAACATCCATTTTGTCCCATTAGTAAGCGTCAGATGATGCATTTCCTATACTCCTGTAGTCACACTCAAATAATTAACCTTTCTTCAAGGGGTACCATATCAGAAATCAATAGACAGGTTAAGTTTCTATTATCACTAAGAAGAAAATAAAAGCTTAATTCAAGAATTCAAGAGGGCTTGGGATGACAAGACGATTTTAGGGAAGCAAGACTTGGCAAAACGAATTATGGCAGCAACCGAGGAGTATTACGAGTGGATGAATAAATGATAGAAAACTCTCCTGGTTTAGTAAAAGTTACCTACTGCTACAAATGGAGAACAAAGATTAGAAGATTGGGAACTTTGGAAGCTAGTTTGGTAATGGCTGAGAAAGAGAAGCTAGACATGGCCCTAAAAAACAAAAAACTAGAACAAGTGAAGGAGCTTGAAAGGGCAATGCAACCAAATCAGGATGAACAGAGAATAAGTTGTAGTAGTATAAGGAGCTCTAGCTTCAAGATATTGAAAAATCCTAAAAAATGGTAAAGCATTTAGAAAAGAATGAATTTAGGAAGAAGAAGAAACTAACGTTGGCAAATGACTTGCTTGCGTAAAAACTTTCAACTAATACAGTGTTGAGAAAAATTTTACCAAGCATAAGATCAGAGGTCTCCCGTTTAACTGATATGAACCAAATTTTCTTAATATGCTCAAACTACCATCAGCAAAAATCACAACCAATCTAAATGAAAAAGGCTATTTGGAGGCCAAATGGAGAAACTAGTACCATTATCTCAATGACATAGCCTTGCGACTCTTAGACGCTTACGAAGAGGCATAAAAGGAAGTCCAAAGTAGGCTACTAGAATGCATTGCAAAGTTTTGTCAAGTAGAGGCCATTACAGTACCAGTGTCCCCTCCTGATTTGTTAGCATTTTTAGGCCTATGTAAATAATTCATTGATTATTTGGATAAGTGTATTTGATTATGGATATTTTTCAAACAATCAATTTATGATAGAACTTATACCCTTTAGTCACTCATTTAAGTATAATTAAACAATATCCGTGTGATGAATTTAAGTCTCCTTGGGAAATTACTAACCATGTTTTTCTTTATGGAGTATAATGCTTTCAATAAAAACATGGGTGGGCATGCATATTAGTTATGGCTTATCCATCAAACAATCAGTTTATAGTTGTAGTCTGAGTCTTTCATTCACTCATTTATATGCAAACTCTTACAAGTAGATAATACCTACGTGATGTATGGCTCTTTGGGATATTGTTAACCATGTTCCTCTTTTTGGAGTATTAAACTCTCAATAAGAGCATGGGTGATGATGAAATCATTAATGCTAAAAGGGTTCAATAATTCAATTAATGACACAAAACTTATAATGGTAATAAAGAAATTTACATTAAATCTAAAAATTTGTATGTTTTGTCTTATTTCAACGAGGGGAAGAAACAAATTCACACATTGCATCTGCAAAAAGGGCTCTAACTAAGCATTCCAAATCTCTCAAAATGATATACGCAAGGACCAGCGTTATCTAAATTAGGTCATCGAATATTGAGAATATGCAAAGGATAGCATCACATGGATAAGTTACATGAACATATGTCACATCTAATTAATTTGATCATTAACAGTCTGAAGGGTAAAGAGCTAACCTAGCTACCACTGAATTTCAATCACCCTATCCCTCGACCTTACTATAGACTACCCGCTTACTAACCCACCTTCCATTTAGCTCTACCAAAGAACTTACAATCCCAAGCACCATTACAAGGGCTATATCCTCCACCTAACCGTCCATCACATAGGCCACCCAAAAGTACCAAGCCATTCCCCAAATTTTAGATGTCCAATGCCGACCTCTATAAGATTTTCCTAGATAGGCGCTTGATAAGTTTGATGCCAATTAATATACATCAACCACCTTACCCTGCTTGGTTTAATCTCAATGCCAATGTGTATATCACTTCAATGTTGTTGGCCATACAATAGAGAATTACTAGGCATTTAAAAGGCAAGTCATGAAACTACTCAAGCATAAAGTCATCGATCTTCGACATAATGGCTCGAATCTCCATAATTATACTTTACTTGCCCATGGAAGAGATGGCCCCATAGATATTTGGGAAGAGGATAAGAAGTGAGATTGCCAAATTTGGCCAGATCAAGGAGACCAGCTTCTTGGCAACTGTGGCTCAAAGTCAATTCAAAATGTTTACACTTTTGAGTGTGTTTAATTTCAGTCTTGATTCATTTGGCTAAAGTCCAAGGCCATTTAATTTTTATTAAGTGTGGACCTTATCTTATCTTTGGAATAAAAATTACAATTTAGGATCTTGTTAATTTCTTTGTTTACCATGCTCTTGCTTCTTCAAATATTCTTCTCAATTCCCTCATTTAGGGAAATTATTTCCTCTCATTTTCTCAACATCTAGGGACTTTTTAGATTCCGTTCTTTGATTATCATATTAGAATGGATATAGACATTTGTGACTTTGAAGAAGACAATAATGAACAATGAAAATTGGTAAAGATAATTGGGTCATCGAAAAAAGGAATGAGTCCCCACAATGTGGATACAAGAAAAATAAATCTAAAAAAAAAAAGAACAAGTGAGCTCAGGATTATGAGTAACCAAGGAAGGGCAAAAAATGAGCATGTGCAAAAGCTATCAGAGCTAGTAAAACCTAATTTAGTCAAAGAAGTAACAAAGAAAAGAAAAAGATGAGAAAGAAAAGCCAGCTAAGTTGAAACCCCAAAAAGGCAGCTTAGGCAAAAGTCAGTGCATCAATTCCAAAAAAAAAAAAAACCTGTCATAGGAGGAAATTAAGCAAAAAAGCAAGAGTTTGCAACAAAAGCAATAATACAAAGGATTGCAACTAGGGCAATTTTTTTTGTAAGATATCACTGTCATAAATAGCATGCTTCTGTTAAAAGATACAGGGTGCATATTAGTTGCAATATGAGAATCAATGTCTACAACAGTTGAAGAACTCAAACTGTGGCAAAATTTTGTTACCCTTTTGTTTTGATTTTCTGCGTCTTACTTTAATAAAGGAGTTGTGTTCATTTAACAAATTTCAAGGGTCTTGTGATCCCTTTCTTTTCTGTTACTTACTTCAATAAGGAGATTTGTTTTTCTAGCATACTTCAAGGTTTTTGTGATCCTTTTGCTTTTCTAGTACTTGCTTCAATAAGGGAGGTTTATTCACTTAATGGACTTCCTTTCTCAATAATTAAACTGGGGAAAATTGCATTGTCTCTAGATTTCGACTTTCTATCATTTGTACAAGGGCTTTGCGATCCCATTTTTATTTTTAGTATACTTACTTCATTAAAAGAGGTTTGTTCATCTAATAGTCTTCTTCCTTAATATGTTCATTGGATAAGATTTAAAGGCTAAATTGAATATCACTCCTCAGTGTTTCATTGTTAATTAGTTTTGCATTACAAGAATCAAGAACAATCTACTTGATACGGTCTAAATTGATATCAAGCTAATTACAAGGTTAAGACTCAGTGCTTATCTTTGAAAAGAATGATTCAAAAATAATAATAATATAAAGAAAGGGAAAATGAAGAAAAATGCTCACTAACTTGATAACCTAAAAGGGAAACTTAGGAAAACATTACAGCATCAAATTAAAGAGGATTCGTAACCAAAGAGTTTAGATAATCAACCAAGGACTTGAGATTGGAACAAGAAATTCAAACCAAGGCAAATTTTTCAAGAAAATAGTGCTACCAACAACAATCTGCTTGTTTAAAGGCACAAGACACATATCATTTGCATTATAAGAACCAAAGACTATGCACACTAGAGAGCTTAAACTAGGACAAAATTTCATTATTTTTCCATTCTATTGAACTAGGAATAAACTGTCTAGTCGGTATCAAGTTTTGGTGAAGAACTAAGGTTCAGTTCTTATTTTTGGAAAATAGTAGGTTATCAGGAAAAGTAATTCATGTAAACTAATTGTACAGGTAATTTAAAGAATAAGGAATAGAGTCCAGTGAGAGGGAATGCTTTACTTAAGCCTTTGTTGGAGGTGCAAGGTATATTTCAATTACCCACCTTGCGTTGATTTTCTCAAAGTCATGTGGTTTTGTCTTTGGTTGTGTGATAAAACTCCTGGTGACATAGTTTCGTCCCATACTACCCTTAAAGAGTTATTGACATACTTAGTGCGGATCTTACAAATTCAAAATGCATGGTGGGTAAGTCATTTTCATGCCTCGTCTTTTTTATTCATGTTAAGTACTTGTTTTTTATCCAATATCATTTTTTAAATTTTTTGTTACTCGGTTCATTCTGCACCAATTTTAATTCCACTCAATATGTTGATTTGTTCCATATCGATTTTTTCCAGTTCACATGGCAATCAGTACATTGCATACCATTTTCAAAGTTCACTTAGTACGTCAACCCATTCCATACTAGTTTTTTAAATAAGCTTGGTATGTTAATTCATTCCATACCAGTTTTTCTGATCTGAGCTATGTCGATTCATTTCATGTCCATTTCAAATTCATTTAGTATGTCGAGTTATTCCATACTTAATTTCAAAATTCATAGAATATGTCGATTCATTCCATACTATTTCCAAAGTTCACGGTGTATGTCGATCCATTCCATGCTAGTTTTCCAAATCCACTGGGTATGTTGATTCATTCCATACCAATTTCAAATTCGCTTAGTATGTCGACTTATTCCATACTACATTGTTAGAATTCACTTAAGACATCGATTCATTCCATACTAGTGTTAAAACTCACTTAGTACGTTGACTCATTCCGCACTATTTTAAAATTCACTTAGGATGTCAATTCATTCCATACTATTTTCAAAATTCACTTAGTATGTTGATTTATTCCACAATAGTTTTTCAAATCCACTTGGTACGTCAAGTCATTTTGTACCAATTTCAAATTTGCTTAGTATGTTGACTTATTCCATACTAAATTGTCAAAATTCACTAAGGACATCGATTCATTTCGTACTAGTGTTAGAACTCACTTAGTACATCGATTCATTTCGTACTATTTTCAAATTCACTTAGTATGTCGATTCATTTCATACGAGTTTTTCAAATCAACTTGGTATACTAATTTTTTAAAATTCATAGAATACGTCGATTCATTTCATACTATTTTCAAAATTCACTTAGTATGTCTATTTATCGCATACTGGTTTTTTAAATCCATTTGGTATGTCGATTCATTCGTACCAATTTCAAATTCGCTTAGTATGTCGACTTATTTCATACTAAATTATCAAAATTCACTTAATACATCCATTCATTCCATACCAATGTTAAACTCACTTAATACTTTGATTCATTATGTACTATTTTCCAATTCACTTAATATGTCAATTCAATTCATGCTAGTTTTTCAAATCAACTTGGTAGACTAGTTTTTCAAAATTCACAGAGTATGTTGATTCATTCCATATTATCAAAATTCGCTTAGTATATCGATTTATTCCATACTAGTTTTTCAAATTCACTGGGTACGTCAACCCATCCCGTACCAGTTTCAAGTTCGCTTAGTATGTAAACTTATTCCATACTAAATTTTTAAATCAACTTGATATGTCGATTCATTCTGTAAACACTTGATTCTGTCCCGACATCCCTAAATATATATATATATATTGATATTAATAATAAAAAAGGGAAAAAAATAAATAATAACAATAATAATAATAATAATATAATAGATAGGAAAGTGAAAATTCACAAAATGAAATTAAAAAAATATATATAAAAAATAAAAAATATCATAATGAAAAGAAATTATAAACAAAATAAAAAGAAAATAAAAATAGAGCCATTTTTTTCTGGTAGCCCATCACCCTCAGCCGAACACCCTATACCAGGTCCAGCCCAACACCCATACCCGGATACCCTACCTAACCCAATTCTCCTAACCTTAGCCACACCCCAATTCCATATTCCCCCTCCCCCTAATTTGGCTCTGCCTCTATGGAACCCTAGCTCTGCACTTAGGGTCTCTTTCCCCAATTTTTGACATAAGCTTCCAACACATCCCTTTCCCTTCTACCTTTTTTCTTTTTGCGCTGTGCGCTTGCGCTATTGCTCTGACCTTCATTTCACCAACCCCACGCCTCTGCAGTAAAATGTCTTTGGCCCTTTGTTCCTCTACTCTACTTGCGGCTTGTGACCTCCATTCATGACACGGTGCATGCCCAGCTGATTCTCGAGGGCCAAAGCCCCATTCTCTATGGGAGTTGGTCTCAGGATGGGGTTATATAAGAATCAGAATGAAGAGAGGAAGGGGAAGAGTAGATGAAACAGAGAGAAGAGCACAAAACCAAGAAAAGAATCTAAAATTAAGGGAGAGGAGAAAGCACGAAACCAAGAAAGAGAATCGAAAGAACAAAAGGCATACCAGCATATGAAACCGAGACGGAGAAACCAAGAATCAACAAACCAAGGCCGAGATCAAAAACAGAAGGGAAAGGTAACGAAATGCAATTTATCATTGATGTTTACCATCTGATTATTGTGGACTTATGGTAGTTAGTATATTTGGGATTAATACTCTAGAAATTTTGAGCTTAGATTAATGGGTTATACTCCATCAAATTGGGAATTCTATCTTGATCCTTGGAAGAATCATGCTGCAAAGATACCTAAATGGATTCCATGTTAGAATAAATATGTTGTTCTACCATCACTGTTGTTTTGATGAATTTAATGTGAAATTGCGTTGTTTCTCTCTGAATTTGCTATCTGGTATTGATTTAGACCTGGTATGTGGTTTATTGATTTGAATCCCTTTTATTCTGTGGGGTTGATCTTTTAATGAAGATTTTAGTCTATCTTCATATTCATTCATGTACATCCTTTAGAGATCTGGAAATTATTTCATGGGTCATGTTTTATTATAAGGGAATATAAAGTGGAATGGTCATTTTCAATATGAAGAAAAGTTTCACTGTGATAAAATGTGAATACTCCTCTATCATTTGAACTCAATTATTTTCCAATGAAAACTTTGGTAAATTTCATGGAAGTTTTGGGCTTGATTTGAAGGTATGTCATTTCTTTGCTATAAAATAAATTTGGCAAATAAACCTTGTCTTCATCCTCTGAGATTGGTAAGTCTAAAACTTTATGTTGGCATTTCAGTGGGTGTACTTTACAGGCTTTAACCTATTTTTATTTCTTAGAACAATACAAGGAGAGGTTTAAATCTGATTCTTTTTCAATCAAAGGTTAAGGGTAATTTGTATTTTAGAATCAGAACATTAAGGTTCAAATGATTCTTGCATGGATGTAAACTCACTCATCTCAAAAATGGGATTTATTATTGGGCGAATAAGCTTTAATCTCATTAGATCAAGTTTGGTCGTCTCTCTAGTATAAAGTGTGATGCTGATGTTTGCCATAAAGGTTATCATCTTGTTGTCTATGTCACTCCAGTTCGATAGAATGCTCTATTTCTTTTTACGCATAACCTCACTTGAATTTGTGGTTACCAATCACAAGTATCACTTGAAGACATGAAATATTTTGTTTCTAAGCTTAGTTATACTTTCCTGAATAATACTGGAATACTTGTTTTACTGAGATAATCACTTAATTGAATTGGGTGTTTTCAATTGAGCATGAAGAGGATTTTTTTTAGCTGAGCATGTTGATGACAGATGTAACTTAATTGCATTCCTGGTTTGATTTAATCATGTTGTTTCGAGTGTTAGTCGAACATGTTACTGATGGTTTAATGAAATTACGTTGCTTTAATCATATGTCACAGCCAGTTTTTTTTACAAAACATTGTGCCACTAGTTTAATTAGAATATGTTGCCCTTAGTTTAATTTAAGCATGTGCTGTTGGCTTTTATAGATATGCCCATAATCTGTATTTAATCAAGCATGTTCCTATTATATGTATAGATAATATGGGTTGTATAAATAATCACTGCTATTTGCATGAAATAAATTGTTGTTTCATGTACGAATAATATTGTTCATGCTAGTATATTACTATTGGTAGTTAAATAGGTTGCTGAATGGGCACCATAACATTAATAGCCAACTAAGTATAGTTAAACAACACTCTGGGACTACAACATTCTGTCATTAAGATTAATTTAGGTTTCAGGGCCCAGTTAAAGCATTTTGGGAAATAATTCAAGCAACCAAAAAAAATATCAAAGGCTTCAAAGGCCCTATTGAATTAATATAAGATTCCAAAAACCCAATTGAATTACTTCCAAAAAAGGGTTCAAGGCCCAATTCTTTCTAAATGGCTCTAATGGCTTAATTGAATATTTGCAAAATATACTTAAAGAAGGGACCAATACTCTTGTAAATAATTTTCGAATACGGAGTGAAGTGAATTCAAAAATTGGATTTTTATCCCCCATACTTTCTAAAAATTTGATTTTTAACCCCAATATTTTGAGAAATCTCATTTTGGCCCTTTAGTTTTCAAAAATGGCATTTCAACCCCCATGACTTTTGTACATTTCATTCTTGCCCCCAATGACTCAATGTAAGGGACTTTTAGTAGAATTTTTTCTTCTCTAAAGTCTTAATTCTCGTAGGCTTTCAGGGGAAGTTCATCTTTCCCAAGGTCCTAATTATTTATTTTCCATGGGCTTTTTGTGAAAGTTTATCTTCCCCAAAGTCCTGTCCTTTCACGTGCATTTAGTGGAGGTATATTCTCCCCAATGTTCCAATTCACTATCCAGGTTTTAAATAGAAATCTAATTTCCCCAATACCCTAACATCGTTTATAATCAATATTAACCAAAATATTTTCGAACTAAATTGACCTTGATCCCTTTTGGGGTACGTAGGCACTTACTTGGTAAGGCAAGTCTAGTTACATCTTTCTCTATCTTTGTTCTTTATCATCGTATTAATGAAATGGGGTAATTAAAACATAATAAAATTTTTAAGCACAAATAATTTAGGATAACCTTCCTCAGGGATAGACGTTGTGGGGTACTTAACACCTTCTCCACACGTAATTAGACTCCTGAACCCTTCCTCTAGTTTTGAGGGCCAGTATTTTTTTTTTAAGGATCCCAATTATCCTTCTAATTAAATGGTGGTGACTCCATTTGTTTCCTTTGCATTTTCCCTTACGCTTCCAAAGTCATAAAATGATGGTTTTTCATCGACCGTTATGTTGTGACGCATTCCATACTAATTTTTCAAATTTCACTAAGTACGTCGATTCATTTTATATCAGTGTTAACTCACTTAGCTTGCCAATTCATTCCACATAAATTTTTTTGTTTTTCCATGCCAAATTTTGAATTCTATTCACTCATTAGTTTTGCCACTTGACAAAATATGTGTTTTTATCTTTACTTGTTCTTTATAGGTAAATTTAAAAAATCACTGGTTTCTTCATTTTTTCCCATCAAGAAGCAAAAAGAGGGACAACTGTAAACATCATATTTTGTCCAAACTCTTTTTTTATTTAACAAAAACATAAAAATAAAAAGAATTAAGAAAATTCAAAATTTGAAAAAATAATAATAATAAGGAAGAAAATGAACAAAAATAAGATATATTTGAAAAAGCACAAAAATAAATAAATACATTTGGGTTTGGCCCAAACTAGCCTAACACATCTTTCTTTTTCTATCACTTAGCCTAACCAGCCCAGTCCACTCGTCTAGCCCACAACCTAACCATTTTTGTCACTTTGACCTACCTTATTTCTAGTGCAAGTAGTGTCCCCTTCCATCTCTTTGCTTTCTATCATTCTTCTCACTTTCCTTTCTTTAAAAAGGAAACCTTAGCACCATGAGATGGAGCCCTTGACCTAGATTTTATTTTGGCTATAAAAGACAGGGGTTGAAGGCAAAGTGAGAGGGCCTTTTCTGAGGAAAGAAAAGAGTAAGAAGCTTGGGATTTTTTGGTCGAATTAGTGAGAGTTTAGTTTCTTGAAGTTATAAGGAGGTAAACTCTTTTTTTTTTGTCTCCCCTTTCTTATGTTGCTAGTCTGGTAACTTTATGAGACATTTTTCTCTCCTTCTGGTACCTTCTATGTGAAGAACTATGATAAATGAGGTTTCTATGGGTCCGAGAAACACTGTTAAAATCCCAAGAATCCATAAGTGAAAGTGGGGCTTTTGTGTTTAGATTGAAGTTTTTTATATAAGGATCCGTACTTTTATTTAAAATATATAATCTCTTCCTTATTTATTTTATCTTGATGTATTTTATCTTATTTTGATATGTGTTCTTTTTTATTTAAATTTTTTATTTTTTATTTTGAACCTTATTTATTTCATTTCAATATGTGTTTTATATTATCTTGGTCGTGTTCATTTTTATTTTTTTTTATTTTGATCTTAGTTCTTTTTTTATTAAAAATATCTTCTATTTTATTCTAATCCTTATTTATTTAATCCTAAT
>JASKGM010038031.1:0-23359 GCA_034509205.1 Ceratonia siliqua
AATTTATTTAATAATAAAATTTGTTAAAAGAATACTTTTAAAAAATAATGTTGTTAAAATTTCTTCTCCTATTAAATCATAACAATTATAAAAGAAAAAAAAGAAAAAAGAAAAGCAATATTTGTTAAAAAAAAAAACCTTTTCCCATAGAATCCATCAATGAGTTTCACTAGTGCTGTACACATATTTAGATGATATGGAGAATAAATGCAGAATCTTTGCTGAAAAGACATATTAGATAGATAAGTTTCAATTTATAGTCTTAAACATCTTTGACTCTGTCTGAATGATCATTTTGATTTAACCAAACTTCAATTTTATTAAAAATCCTTATAAATTCATGCTGCCTTTTATTATTTTCTTTCATGACCTTCCTCTTAGTTTAATATCTTTTTTAATGCAACCACAGTAATTGTGAGCAAGTTTCTGATACAAAAGAAGTTGAGGTCTTCATTTATAGCTAGCTATAGATGCCTCCTTGACTGTCTATATGTTTTTGACTTCTTGACTTCTTGTATGAAATTGTATAAGTTATATACGACAAGTTATTCTACCTCCTCATTTGATATAGTGTAATTTCCTATTAACTCTCTTCAACTAAGTATTAGGGTTTAACCAAAATCATTAAGATAACAGAATAAAAAAGTAATAAAATTTTTATTTTTAATTTAATTTTGTGGCTGACCCATCTGGCCACATCGAGCCGGCCCAATCGGGTCGCGGGCCACATCGGGCTGGGCTAAAAAAGCCCGATTTTTTTTGGGCAAGTGTTTTGGTAGCCCAGCTTTATTATTTTTCGGGTTAGATTAGGTCAGCCCATCGGGTTAGGCGAATTTTGCCACCTCTAGTCACAAGAAATGCCATGGCTAAGGCATCAGAGGAGGTTAACATTGAGGAGGTCCAGTTAGGTCAGGTCAAGCCAAACAAACTGGGTTATGGGATGGATAATGACTTTTTGGGTTGGGCTATGAACAATTAGGCTGAGGGTGAGTTGATGGGCGGAAGACGGTTGGAATTGGCTAAAGGGACTAGGCTTCATGTGCTAGAAAACAAGAGAATGATGTTACGCTTCTTTTTTTGTCATTTTTTTTTATATTTTTGATTTAAAAAAATAAAATTTCATATTTTTATATTTTATATTATTTTACATTTTCAATCTTTTCAATTTTTCCTTATTTTATGTTTTTTTCTTTTTATCAATATTACCACTATCTCTATTTTTATTTTCTTAATTTTTAAAATTTTAAAATTAACAAAATCAAGCTTTTACAATGCATTTTAAATATTATTTATAATGACCATGTTTTTTAATATTTATTTATTAATATATTTAAACTCATAAGAGTTTATGTTGAGTTTACCCTTTCTTTGACAACCATGATCATGACCATTAGAGTTGTGCTAAAATAGAAATCACTAGCACATCTCCTTATGATACAGTCAAAGTAATAAGGGCATGATAAGTGACCGTTTAGGGATAATTAGTAGATATTCGAAAATTCACTTCTTTGACTTTCATACCACGGAACTACTTACACTTCATTCTTTTAAGTGAACCTTGTGTTGTAAAAGAACCAAATCCATTGACAACGGGAAAATTAAAGCTCAGAAGAAACAGATAACAATTGCTATCAACTCAACTACACTTTCTTTCCATTGATAAAAAAACTACACTTTCTTTCCAGGCATTTATTTAATTGTACTCCAAATTTGGTGATAGCACGCTGAACCATTCAATTATACTTGACAAACAAGCGCATGCAGAAACAGCATACTAGCATCAGCATGAAGTTTCTTCTTAATTCAATGATGATTTCTTCAATACTACTAGATTCTTTAGAGACAACCCATGAGAAACGATAATGTTCTAGCAGATAGGAAATCAGGTCTGAAAAGCAATTGTTTTCCTCTCTCATATGAACTTATTGCAACATTACAGGAGAACCAAAAGATAATAGCTTGTAAATGAAATCTGCAGTACATGAAGTTAGTTGTTCATTTATAAAATCTTGGTAGTACTACATTATCAAAAACTATAATAGGGTAAAAACCACCAATTTTCACGAGAAAATTCTGTTTCAACGTCCAGGGAACCAGGTTGCTATAAAGCAACTACTCAAGAGTCCTGCACATTCTGGAAACAAGTAAGAAATATCCAGTTATGTTCCTGATTCAAATCTCAAAATACATACGTTTCCTGCAAGTTAAATAATATGCAAAACTAACAGACTGCCCTCCCACTTACTACACTGACCTTGTGTCTCAGATTAAATGTAAGAACACCATGAAATCATGAGCACCATCTCATCGATAATATGTCAATGCAAAATAAATGCTTACTAATTCCCATTTTTTTTTAAAAAAAAAAATCCTTTCCTCATGACGCTATCTCTCTCCAATCTCAAAGTCACAATCAACATCATGATGTGGTTAGAAACAACAACCAGACCACTGGTCAATGCAAGAGGTAAGAAACAAGGTACCCAAACAAAAGTGCCAATACTGAAAAACAAAGACGACCTTTCAAAAACTTGTGAATGTGATGGCAAAGATAACAGATTGTCATAACAGATTCACCATTCTGAACTGATAAGAAACTCCTCGACCTTCCTTAAATTACAATATACATCACGATGAGTAGAAACCTTCAGAATCTCAGACATTTAAGCTCCAAAGGCTACTGTACTGTTTTAGCTTGCTTGCACCCCAAAGCATGGATGCTTTGATGATGGTAGGAGTTGTCAACTACTGACTTGAGAGAGAGAAAGAAAAGAAAAACATTTACCATATAAATCACAATGCACTTCCCAACTATATTCTAAGACAAACTTCAACAAATAAAAGTTCTATAAGATTTTCCTTTTATTATTTCTTTTTGATGATGGTAGGAGTTGTCAACTACTGACAATGACAAGTGTAGGTGCCACCACATTAAAAAAAAAATTGAAAATACACAGAATCAGGTACATGTCAAAAGAAAGTCTCACATGCAAGCAGGAAGATGACAGCTTTTTTTTATTAAAGGAAATAAAGGTGCTCCCTTGGTATTTCACTAAAACACTGCCTACAAACTTTACCTCATCATAAATTCATTCTATTACTTTTTACCTGTATCAATTTCCAGTGATAGAATGTAATTTGATGCAAATATTACCAATTTCTTACAAACAGCTAAAACTTGTGCAAGCTACTGGAATGATGCATTTCTTAAAGCCTTCTCAAATTTCAAAGAATATATTCAAATGAGACAAAATCAAATAATAGCAACAAGTACCAATTCAGGTCACAAGGAATAGACATAAAAAAAATTAAGGAAACTGAAAAGGGCAGGCAAATTTTTTACTACAATGTCAAGAACAAATATTACTGCTGCATTTGACATAAGATTTGGACAAAACCATACTGAACAATTATAAATAAATAAAATAAAATAAAAGACAACTACCTGTGTAGGACTCTCTGAGACGTTAGGTGGTGCTAACTTTGTTGGAGATCCATCAAATAGACGATAGCACTCTGTGTATGCAGATCCAAGTCCCACTCCAGCACCAAAAGCTACAGATGCCCAGCGAGTCATAGGACTCCCTAGTACAACCATCAGAATAAGCAGATAAATTCAATATTGATAGTTTAGGGAGGTCAAACCAATATAAATTCAATTTTCAGATTCAACCCAATGCAGAAATAGCTCATTATACTTGGACTAAGCTTTTGAAGTTTCAGATAATGCCTAGGAAATGAATGTATTGTAACATAAAACAAATATACCATAAACACAAAAGTAAATCACCAATAGAAAACAGAAACCTAATTTTTTTAATGTAAAAAGAGATCAGCACAAACAAATTTTATATACAACATTTTCCAAATAAGACGAAATGACTATTTAAAAGAATCAAGGACTACCTCAAACACACCCCCACAAATATTGGCATATATGATACAACGAATATATATTCATTGGACTTTGCAAATATGAAATGATTATCAAACACTAAATAAATTGACCTATAATCATCTGCTTATATGGTAGCATGAGGGAATTAAAGTTGCTACATACTACCCATACATTCTTACTGCAGGCTTACTTGACCTTCAATCCAACCTGAACAGGCTGAGAAGCAGCACTATGCACCAATAGCTAGTCCAATGATACAATACTAAGGTTTTTCAACACCCATTTCCTCGTGCATGTCAAAGAAGGTATACTAATAGAAAAAATTGTACAAGATTGCAGATAATTTATATAAGAATTTTTTTTTTATCCAAAGCAACATGTGACTAGCACATGCACACTCAATCAAACAACATTGGTATTAGACTAAGGGGCGTTTGGAACGGTTTTTGTTTTATTGTTTTTTAAAATAATTTTTGAAAACAACTATAAAAAATAGTTTTATAAAACAAAAAAATAAAAAACTTGTTTGGGTAAAAATATTTTTCATCAGTTGTTTTTTGTGTTTTTTAGAAAATAGAAGATAAAAACAAACCAAAACACAAAAAAGTTGTTCTTTATTTTTGGTTTTCTAGTCGTTTTCGGAAACAGTTTTTAAAAACAACTGATCAAAACACTTTTCCAAACAGAATTTTTTGTTTTCATAAAACAAAAAAACAATTTTATAAATGCATTCCAAACCAGGCCAAAGATTTCCATGTTTGGTACACATTTTTTAAAAACTATTTCCAAAAAATTAAAATTCCCATGAACGATTTTTGGCTAACTTTCCTATCAAAACATTCCCATAGGGGGCGGTGGTATTTTTAAATTCCTATGAATATGGAAAGTTTTTTAAATATTAAAAGTCCATTTTGCCCATATCTCATGCATATACCTTTTTCTAGTTATTATAAATATTATAAATATCCAAATATTTTAAAAATATTTAATAAAATAAATATTATTTATATTATAATTATCAGAATAATAATAAATTATATATATAAATATAAAAAAATAAAATAGATAAAGAAATATTGGATAAAGAAACTTATATTAATTATTATAAATATAAACATATTTTTTATAATTTAATAAAATAAATATTATTTATATTAAAATTAATAGAATAATAATAAATTATATATATAAATAAAAATATATAATATTTATATAAAATAAATAAAATAGACAAACAAGTAACAGATAAATAAGCTTATATTAATTATTATAAATATAAAAAATATTTAAAAATAATAAAATTTAATAAAATAAATATTATTTATATTGAAATTATTAGAATAATAATAAATAATATAATTATATAAATTAACTTGTATTTGTCATTTATTTATTATTATATATGAAGAAGTAAGTAAAAAGAATGAACGGTTGTTTAAGGATATTTTTGTAAAATATCTTAACATTTCCAAGAAAATTATACTTAAACCAAATATGGAAATGAAATATTACAGCTAACATTCTCAAAAATGTTTAAGGCCAACCAAATATATTTTATAGCATTCCCAAAAACATGATTCCCAGAAAACATGATTATCAAAAAATATGATTCCCATGAATGAAAAATGTCACTGATATCAAATGCCCCCTAAGAGTAAAAACTCTAAATATGCTAAGAGGCTCTGTTGTGCCGTTATGTGCAAATTGTCAAGGACCATTTAACCCAAAAGTTTAAGCTGTTAGGTGAAGGCCCTTGAATTTTATTATAATCTCCAAGTTCCAACACACTCCTTCAGGTGAAAGCTCCCTCTAGACTTGATCTGCAGATAATTTATAAAAGAAATTTTTTTTATCCAAAGCAACATGTGACAAGCACATGCACACTCAGTCAACTAGACTAAAAGTAGAAACTCTAAATATGATAAAGAAGCTCCATTGTGTGCGCAAATTGTCAAGGGCTTTTTAACCCAAAAGTTTAATCTGTTAAGTGAAGGCCTTTGAATTTTATTATAATCTCCAACACACTCCTTCAGGTGAAAGCTACCTCTGCACTTGAAGTGTGGACAGAGCACAGGCTCACTGAATCTTGTGCTGAAATCTCAATTTAATTATGAAGAATGGGGCAGCAAAGATCAAACTCCTAACCATTTGATCAAAGAGGCTCTATACTATGTCAAAGGAAAATTTTAACCCAAAAGTTTATATTGTTCGGTGAGTGAAGGCCCATGAATAATTTTATTATAATATCTAAGAAAAATAAATGAAAAGGAGAGTAATCTAAAAGCATTAAAATTAAATAAATAAAAACCAGAGTGATCACTGTAACCTCAATTTGTGACTATAAATTATCAAAGTAAGGTTGCATTCAATATACTGACAGTTTTACATGAGTATAAACTATCTTCGGATTCTTAAATGACTATAGAAGATGCCTACGTGTCAGTATCATATTTGGATATAAAAATGTCGGATGTCTCAGGCACTAAATCTCCACATTCTTAGATATCATATACTTGGCAAACAAGGAAACTGAAGATACATGGAATACAGAACATCTAAAGCATTATATATAAGAGACTTGGTCAAAAAAATTAAGATTGTTTTCTTGGTCCACTGAAGGCAACAAAATGGGGATAGCCTCTCCCCTTCTATAGGTTCCCACACCACCTACTTCCAATGGTATTTGAACCTGAGACCTTCCAGATGGAGTACACAAGGCTCAGTCATTGTGCAATTAAACATAGATATCAGATGTTCCTATGAATTTTAGATAACTTTCATTTGTCTTACCAAAATTTAGATCTTAAATTGGCTTACATACACAGATATCTTATACTTAGGCATCCAAAATAAAATAAAATAAAATAAAACACAAACTTGCACACACACATATAACATACACTTAAAGGAACGGTACACTGGAAGATATAATCAGAAGTATAAAACAGAAATAATAAATGAGGAAAAGAACAACTCCACACAACACAGTTAGCCCACATCAACATTCTCCACAAGTTCCAGGCTCAAGAAGCAAGTGGACTGTGAAAGCAAACTAGAATATAGAGGCACACTACTATATTAACTGCTCAAAAAAGTGCTACAAAAACACCAAGGACCTAGTGTACACAATACAATCAAGAATTCAAGATCATATAGACCAATTATCTGAAAGCTTTAGCCAATACAAAAACCCAAAATGGAGTCAAACTTGACACACATCAGCAAAAAAAGGGAATTTAATTGTAACCCTTCATGGAGAAAGGACACCATCTCTCTTGTTCCAGCAAGTCAATCCCAAACAAAATTTCAAGGAATTGACTATTGAGTAATTATATTTAGAATATGAAAATAGTCCAACAGTACATGTTGAGTGATCTTTACCTTCTCACAGGAACAGTATGTCAAAGTTGGGCCACACTCTATTAAGAATTAGTGGGAAAGGCCCTACGACTTTTTTGTCTTCTTTATTTCATTCAAAAATAAGTTCATAACATATATTTTACATTCACATAGTTGACATTAAATTGAGAACAACTGTAAAGGTAGGGTAAGGCTTGCCTATTCTCCATCTATTCATACTGCCAAAACTAGGGAGAAACAGTTAGTATTAACATTTTGAACAAACATTACTCTGTATTTGTTTGGGAGGGAAATGATTTCCTTCTTTATTTTCCAATGTTTGTGGTACACTTTGGCAAAGCACAATTCATTTTCTGCAGTTCATGCATGTTTTGACTATGACAGTCTGCTTGAACTGTTATTCTAAACGTCTGTTTTTTCCCTTCCAGAGGTGCTGTTACTTTATTACATTCAATCAAAACCAGACAAAAGCTCATATCTGGTGTTTTTTTTTTTTTTTTTGCATTATTGAGCTAATCCCACACACACACACACCTAGACACATACTCGGAATAATCTTTTATATACATACTTTCCATTTAATTGTCCAGATAAACAAAAATCAATTTATCTTTTTGAAAAATGGTTTTCTCCCGTAAGTGATCCTGTGAAACATACAAAGCCTACATGTTATAACAGTTTCTCTTAGAAACAAAAATATAAAAGTAGCTATCATCTTAAGATTGTTACATTAACCAATTACGTAAATATATTTCTTAAAATATGGACTTCAGGCATACATAGTATTCATTTCAATTTTCAAACTTCTACATGAAACCTCACTAGAAAACATATATATATATATATATATATATATATATATATATATATATAACCAATCTTCCTTGCTTGCATTCCTCCTAATTATTTGTCTTTCAAAATAACTCTATTTGGGAAAATTGATAGACTTGAGAGGACTCTGAGGGACTCCCTTTCACCCAGGGTTCGTAACTTGGAATCATAAGCAAGATCCAATATCTAATAAGAATGTTTGTTGCAAGAATAGACAGAAGCTGGATTATGTCCTGGAAGTATGATTTTGAAGAATATTTCTTTAATTGAAAAATACTTATGGTGTTCCCTCTAGAATTTGACCCTCCTTGGCAAAAGGTCCAAAAAATAGAAGTATTGAAGTTCAAAGGTTGGAACAATACCCACTTACAGAAGCAAACCTCCTTGTAGAAGTATACTTCCTTTTCACCTTAATGAATATAAAGTTAGCTCTTGTGAATCTCATACTTGCTTATGGGTAAATTTCGACAAAGGGAAGGAGCATTTTCTGTTGCTTTTCCTTGCATGTAGCAATAGTGGACTGTCATAGCTCTAATCTCCATATTTTGTGTTTCGAACTAAATGTAAGTCTCTCATACCTTCACTACTGCAGTATGAATGATGGAGAAAATAAGCACATTCTCTGCTTGCCAATTCCATTTATGCTTATATTTTTGTAATATTTAAATAGATTTTTCTGTGGGAAGATATCTTATCAACCATATCAAACGATATAAACATTTCCTTCTACTGACAAAATATTCCTTTTTGACAGAACAAACACGATTTAAACACAATCCACCCAAAACCAAAGTATACTCAGATATCCACACATTTCATAAACAGAAATAGACCAAACTCCAATTTGCGGGCTTCAACTTTGCAAGAGAAAATTAACGGAGGAACGAAAGAACAAAATAACTTGTTTTGTTTCTCACTTCTACCAATTGCTTTTTTAAATCAAATGAAGTGAAAAAAAAAAAACAAAATAAAAAGAAAACAAATCATCCCAGCAACATTTGGAAGTAGTCCTTGGTGACAGAGAAATGACAACTAAGGAAAAAGGAAAAGTTTCAAATACAACGTACCCACAATTCAGAGCTTCAGCACACCACAAAGGCACCCAAAAAAAGACAAAAAGAAAAATGAGTAATCTAATACTAGACTCATTCAGAAAAACTCTAGAACTAGAAGATTTAAAATTTCTAATACCCTTCGTATTAATTAGATTTCACAACAGCTACACTCACAAGAAAATGAAAATTAAAGCAGAGAGAGAGAGAGAGAAGGGACTGACTGAAAAATAGGAGACCTCCAAATGCGCCCGCTAGAGAAGAGTAGACGAAGCGGCGTACGGTGAGATCAAGGCAAGTGTCCCATTTGGCATTGAGATCGTACTGTGGGGGAATGATTTCTTTGTTGTCAGCCATTGGATAAGAAGAAACTGTCTCTCCTGTTTTGCTTCTTGTTCTTCTCGATTAGCCTTTCGGTTTCTGGGTTTTCTTTGCCTGATTATTCTTCAAGACACGATTTGCAGGAAGGAAGGTTCCTTCGCCTCTTCCACTGCTATTTAGGGGAAGAAAGAGGGGTTGCGTTTGTTCGATCGGGTCTGCGTTCTGGGCTTTGCGGAGAGGTCTGGCCCAACTGTTTGAAAAACCTGGAACGTTCCATGCTAAAAAAATTTTCCTAAAGTTTTAGAAAAAGTGTTATAATAAGGGAGTTGCGGTAGGGAGTTTTTATATATTTTTTAAAATTAATTAATTAATTTTTATATTATGAATTTTTTTAAATTTTATTAAGATGTTTTTATATTTTTTATAAAATTTTTTAAGTTATAAATAAATAATAAAAAAATTATGAATGAATAGTAAAAAAAAGTGAAAATACTTAAAAAAAATTAAAAAATATTTTAAAAAAATATATAAGATAAAAAATATTTAATTAATTTTTAAAATTAAAAAATTAAAAAAAATATAACAAATAAAAAAAATAAGGGAATGATAGCTTAATTCACTATAATAAAATAAGTGTGGTGTCACCAATTTAGATTCGTACATTTAGGATGTCGTGGAATATATTTGGCCGTCATTGGATAGCATAGATTTCATCAGAAAAAAAAAAAAAGACCCTCAAAATTGCTCGGTATCACGAAAATATTACATTATATATCACTATTAAATAAAAAAATATAATATCTAACAATGATGGATAATATCACTGTACATTGTTTTAATTGAAAAACAATTTTATTAATGTTATCCATATTCAACTTATTTTTTTAAAAAAAATTTTTCACTTCAAATTATTAAAAAAATTTGTGAAAAAAAGATATCTTTTTAAAAAAAGTTTGCAATTTATACTATTTGGATAAAATATAATTTTAAATATTTATTTTGTCTTATTAATTAAAATTTTTTTCTAAACTTTTAATATATTTTTAATTATAAATTTATTAAAAAATTAAAAACACTACATTAATGGGCCGTTTGGATTAGATTTTTTTAAAAGTGTAAAAAAATGATTATTTTAGAAGTTAGGATTTGTAACTTTTGAAAAAAGCAGGTCCAATAGAAAAGATAGAAAATTTTTCAAATACATATACCTATAAAATATTTCATAAATTTTTTAAAAAGTACTTTTATATGTCATTTTAATAATTTTATATGCTAAAAATCACTTTTATATTTTTGCATCCAAACACAAAATATCTGCTTTTTTCAGTAAAATCACTTCTGCGTAACTACATCCAAACACTAAATACCTACTTTTTTTAAAAAAATCACTTATATTTAAGCATGTGATTAAAAACACAAGCTCATCCAAACTATTCCTAAGTTTTATTGAATTTAATTACAAATTTTTATAATTAAATATTTTATTATTATAGTGAATTAATAATTTGGTCCCTTAAATATGTAAGTCCTCTCAATTTGGTCTTTTAAAGTTAAAACGTTTTAATTTAATTTTTTAAAAATACAAGTCGTCTCATTTTAATCACTCCGTTAGAGTCACCAAATAAAAAAGTTGATGTGGCACTAACGGCGTATAAGATAGCAAGTGCTAGGTGATGTGGCATAACATGTCATTATTATAATTAAGCATTTTTCTATTTTAAAATCTACATTTCAAACTTTTAAAATATAAATAAAAAAGGTAAAATAATTTTATTTCTCTCATTCCCTTCTCTCTCTTCTTCCCCATTATTACATGTTCTATTTTCCCATCTCCTTCCTCATCTCTATCTCCTGCTACCTCAATCAATTCTCCAATTTCCTCGTTGCCACGTCACCTACAAATTGAATCCACCATGAAACTTGCTTCAAGTTCTCTACATGTGGGTTTTTGGCATTCCCATTTGGCTCACATGCAGGTCCACTCCTTAGCCTCATCCTAAGAATTGCAAAAACTACATTGTCACTTTCTCATTCTTCGACACAGCTAAATCCAACGCCTCCGTTTTCTCTTAGCTCAGCAACGAAGAGCTTTCCAACATTAAGCCTTATAATGTCCACGATGGCTTATTAGAGAATTACGCCTTTTGGACATCCACTCAAACCTATTCATCTCTTCCTAAAGGCCATGCCAGTAAACTATAGGTGTTCTATGGAGGGAGCCGTGGCAAAGACCAGGAAGAAGCTCACTTGCTTGGTTAAGGATGCGTTACTATGGTTCGGTGTGGGAATAGCAGAGAAAATTCATGCTAAGTGGGTTCCTTTTTGGACTGCAATGCCTCACTCTCTCCTTGTCCATGTTTTCACCGACGTTCTCCGCCAAAGGATAGTTGGGAATGATGGAAAGCAAAGTTCCTAGCTAATTGACTAATGAAGATTTATTTTGATTTCATTGAAACAAGGGAACCAACCTCAACTCAAGCTATTCATCTAATTAAGACTAACGAAGATTTATTTTGATTTCATTGAATCAAGGGAACCAACCTCAACTCAAGTTATTCATCTAATTAAGAACCCTTCTTTTTTATCGTCTTTTGTAGTATGTGAAGACCAGAAAAATGCTTCATTATAATAATGACATGTTTTGTCACGTTACCTAGGAACTTACCACGTTAGATACCATTAGTGTCACATAAGCTTTTCCATTTGGTGGATTTAACGGATGGATTAAAATGAGATAATTTGCATATTTAAAAAATTAAATTAAAACATTTCAAGTTTTAGGAACCAAATTGAGAAGACTTGCATAAAAGATTAAATTGTTAATTCACTATTATTATTAATATTTAAAAACTAAAAACCTACTTGAGCGGGGGTTATTTTGTGTGGGCCCACACCCCTTCTTCTTCCATTGTATAGTGTCTACCATGGATGCAAAAAATTGAATCAATATTTTAAAAAGTAGGTTATAATATGAATTGAACAGGTTGTTGGTCACAAATTAATTAATTTAACCATTGATTGAATCAGATGATATCATAATTATATTAAAAAAATAATTATTTTTAATAATATATATAAATATATTATGTAAGTGTATATACATATATAAAATTTAATATATTTTTATATATTATTAAGTATATTTATATGCATATATTAAAAAGTGAAAATAATATTTTTAATAGTTAAAAAAAGTTATTCATATTTCTTAGTATTATATCACATTAAGTTGAATAATTTAAATATATTAACATAACATATAATTATGAGATTTTAATAATATAATTATTAATAAATAAAAATATTTTATAAATGTTATACAAAATCTTGTATGTAATAAATATATTATTTTCAGTATAGATACATGTGTATTAAGTGGTTCGAGTCTTGAGCAAGACCCTGAGTCCTCCCAACATCCACTCTCTTCACAAATTTTGAACTGAGGATGACTTGGCAACATAAGATGATAACATGTCATCCACTCAAAAACCATTTGGTTTTCCCAAACTCAAACCGGGTCACCAGATTTGTGAAAATTCGCTTGTTCACATGGATCAAAGGTGACCTATACTATACACCCGGCTAGTTCTCGGCAGGACCCATCGAACCAACCCATCCGGTTCGAATTTTCAAAACAATGAATTAATTAAAATGTTTTTTAAACCAAAAAACATTTTAATATTCGATGTCATTAAGATATCTTTAATAATTTCAAAAAATAATCAAAATGGTAAATATTTTGGTATTTTCATAAATGGGTTCGAGCTTGAATCTCCATGGTGATTTCACCATAAAATCTCCATGCGAACCTTTAAACCCTAAAATCTCATCATTTTAGTAATATGAAACCCTAAACAATGGATAATCCTTACAAATATATAAGATTTTGAGAAACATATGAACATATGCCAATTAAGATTTTGATAGAAGTGGGATACTAATTGAAATACAAGGTTAGAAGATTTTAATTTTTTTTATTTTGAACAAAAGTGTTTTTTTCTTTAAAATTTTTTTTATTATTCTGATTCTACTTCAAAGCCAAAACTCTAATTTATTACCATTTCTCTCTCACGAAGAAAAAAAAAAAGATTATGTTATTATTTGAAAACAATTTTATGTCTTGACCAAATATATAAAAATAAAAAAAAAACTTAAACTTTCTTCTTTTTTTTTTTTTCGTTCATAGTTAAGCCAAACAAGCTCTTAGGTTTGACAAAAGAAAATGCTTAACCATTTACTTTAGGTCAAAAAACTTGGGGAGATTTTGTAAAAATTATTTGGTTTACTTAAGAATTTTTTAAAAATCTTTCATAACAAATTCAAATATGTTATAATTCTAGTTCAGTCACAATATTCTTAATAAATATTTTTGATCTAACATTTTGCAAAAACAAATATGGTTATGTTTAATAAGAAAAACTTCAGTCATTTATGACCCAACAAAATTATTTACATAATTTGCACATAATATCAATAATATGAGCGCACTCAATTAATTTGATTTGAATATACTCCCTCTGTTTTAAATTATCTATCGTTTTAGGAACTTTATTTTGTTTCAAATTATTTGTAATTTTATATTACCAATGAAGTATTAACTGTCATTTTTTCAATGTTACCCTTATTTATTGTTATCTTTAAAAGTATAGTAACAACTATTTTTTGTTAGAATTTAGGCAATTTAATAGTTTTCTTAATTCTTATTCAATTACCTTAAACAACAAATAATTTGAAACGAATGGAGTATAACATGATTCTTGTGCTAGATGTATTTTAAATTATGGTCCACGAATTAAACAATGCAAAATGTATTTGTTAATGTGATCAATTGATTCGTTATTGGGGGGTTGAATTTCGTTGGAAAACTAGCCGCAACCTCTCTTCTCTCCCCCTCTCTCCGTAATCCCTCAATTCGTATGGAAATGGATCCAAGACAACCGTACGATGTCTAGTTCAAGCAATTCTAACTATTCAGCGGATACTAAATGACTAGAATTGCAAGGCAAAAAATTTCAAAAAAAAAATGGTTTAGGACACGTGTAAAAAGAAAAAAAATAATTAAATTATGGTAATTCAATGTATACTGAACAGCCTTAACTTAACATGACACTTTGCAACTGCATAAGATTCGATACCAACCCCTACCTTCTTTTCTTGTTGGTTTTGGGGCCGCTGCGTCGGTTTTCTCTTAGGACTCAATGCGGTTGTATTGTCCATTTGTCAATCTTTGGTGTTTTCCTCTTGCAATGTCCATAGTGTACTAATTGAGATGATAATTTTTATTTTTGAAAAATTAAAAAAAATGATAAAGTATTTAACAATAGAAAGAGTTTAAACGCTTACTTTTAACTTTTATTGGTTCACAATTTTTCTTGTTATTTGTTAGTGTTATAAATGTGCCCCTTGAGTTATCATACTCTTTTTTCATTCATGTACTGAAAACTCTCCTACCTTTCATTAATTAGTAAATTTTCTATATTGATTCATTATTGATGCTGTCTTAAGTTTATATATCCATGTTACTTTTGTTGCAACCTGCAGGCACAAGTCAATTATATTATAATCTACAACTTACTTAGAGCCCTTTATATTGATTTCCTTTCGTTCCATATTAAAAGAAAGACAAATAAAAAGGACCACATAGATCCAATGTTGGCCGCTAGTATTCTACAATACACCCAAAATGAATAATTGCTGTAGGTGCTAACCGAAAGTAAGCAAAGAATATTAAGCTTCATATATTTACGAAAGAGAAGATAGTAAAATAACATTAATTATAAGATGTTAACATAGCTTAATTATTTTAATGCCACCTATGAAATTCCTTAGTCATTATCTTTCTTAGGAAATTTCTATTCCAAAATCATGCTAGCTTGAGAATAAATATTGTTAATTAACCAAGTGAAAACTTTCTTACTTCTATAATTAATTTACAATATGTTGGTAACAAAGAAAATAAAATTTTCTTTTAGTGACAATTTGAAAAGAAGTTGATAAAAGTAAAATTTATTTTTGAAGATTAAACATTGTTCTAAAATAATTTAAATAAATTATTAGTTTGTAATTATAAATTAAAGATTAAAAACTAGTATTTCCCAAATTTTCTCTAGATAGTGTGAGCACTTCTTACAAGTTTCTTTAGAAGCCGTTTGGATTAGATTATTCTGAAGAAAAGCTGCTTATGTTTTTTAGAAAAAGTACTTATTTGTAAAAATACTATTTGGATGTAAATTAATTTTTAATTGCTTATTTTAAAAATAAGTAGAAATTCTATTTTTCAGATAAGCCACACATCTCATGCTTAAAAAATAATCACTTTGAGTGAAAGAGAGAGACTTATTTTTTGAACAATTTTATGCCTGCGCTTTTTCAGTAATGACGAACATGCCTTTTAGGGTTTAACCTTATCTTTTTTCACATTTCACCTTCAGCTCATTCTGTCTTGTCGGCCTCCTCCCTTTGCATCCACGACATCGATTGGTTGGTTCGTTCTACTTGGCCATTGCTGGTTGGTGCTTGCTCCTATTTTCGCCGCAACAGTCACTTTTGTAGAGATTCTGAATCTTCAAAATCATCCCTCCGTTGTCTAAATATTGGTTCTCAATTGATTCCGTCTTCTGAAAAGGTTGGGTTTTTTTTTAATCAATTTTGGTACTCTATAAAACACAGTTTCTCTCTTTTTTTCTACCAAAAATTTGGAATGTTGGGATATTGATAGTATAACATTCCAATGTCGTGTGAAATCGTACATTTCACTCGTATTAGTAATTGGTATAATCTATATAAATTATGCTTTGATAAATGTTGGATGTTTTGCTATTATTGGGTGGTTGTTCTGTTTGTGCATTAGGCATGCATATAATGGGAAGCTGATAAACTAGAAAAAATGAAGCAATAGAAGGCTCAGTCTCTCTGCTTATAAGCAAGAGAAACTCTCTTAACAAAGGAAACCATATAAACAACTTTATCCCAATTTTGTTTGAACTTAGAACAACTGGTCAGAAGTATTAGGACAAACCCGATTTCCACCCAAAATTCCAAACACGTAATTCCAAAGGTAAGTTATTGCTCTACACCCTACAGTATTAAAATATATGGGACAGGGTCTTTGAATAAAAAACACAGATTGTCTGTGAACTTGCAACATGTCGTTTGTGTTAATCTTACAATCCTATGGAATTAATTTTAGTTTTGTACATTAAGTATTACGCCCTGGATAATCTTGTTGTAGAACTTGATTTACTTCTATTTTTGAGAGCTAGCCAGTTTCATAGTGCAAAGTTCTCATTGTCCCTTTGGTGACATCTAATAAATAAATGTAAATAAATGGGTCCTACAGTACAATAGTTCTCATTGGGGGACCTATAATACAAATAAACAAATGTATCCTAGATAAATTTTTTGATGTTTAACCAGCCACTTAGCCATCCTAGATAACATTTGCTTTTCTTTCCTTGTCTTTCCACAAGTTTTCATATACTAATTGTGCTTCTAATTGATTAAGATAGAGAAACTCTATAGGCAGGTTTTCACAGTAAATTGTATGAATATAAGACGGAGTTGAGGTAATAGTATGTTTTCTTTGGCAAAGGATCCTCTGAAGTGCAGGGTGCATTTTAGTAGTAAAATGCATTATGGATCACCGATGATAAAAAAATGAAGTATGAGTAACTTGATAACAATATATGGATGTGTAAAAATGGCCATCCTTGATTTCTCATTAATGGTTACTCATTTATGTTTTATTCTCTAAAGTGCATATTGTACTTTAGAAGAACTGGATCCATTTTGATTGTACCTCCTTCGAGGTTTAATTATGTAGGTTTTGATATCTATGTATATATGTTGAACAATTGAACTATGGTGCACCATTTCTTTTAGTCCCCCTTCTGTTAGATGCCAACTGCACTAATTTCATATAGAAAATTAGATATCTGTTCACTTTTGATGTGTTGCAGCTAATCATTTTAATTCTGTGAGCCATTGTATAGATGTGGCCTAAATAACAATGTAGACTCATTGTATTTTCATGTTTCCCTCACCCCCACCCGAATACCAATTTGTCAACATCTCAGTTACAAAGTAGCTCGCAAAGATATTTTATAAGGCATACTCAAATCATAAGCAAATTTAACAACACAGGTCATTTTTATTAGGTGTCATCAAGTCAATTATTTGAATTCAAAAACATAAATTGTTAAGGTTCATAAATAATTTTAACTAAAAAAATTTTAGTTATTAAGTGAAAGATTATAAATAATTTATTATAATTGTTACTATAAGTATCATATTTTTGAATGATATTTTATAAAATTTCTTTTTAGAATAGTATTTGATTCAGACATTATAAGAGAATGTGATATTTTATGAAATGTGATTATAATGCTTCATGAAACACTAAGAAATAACTTTTACATTTATTTATTTGTATTGTAGGTCCCCTTTGGTGACATCTAATAGTTCTCATTTACTTTTCTTTTATATTATTGTAAGCATATAAAGGCTTCTTCTTCAAACAGGTGAAACAAGCTATAATTTATCATTATGTGCTTACACTATGCAAGCAACTCTAGTTGCACACTTGAATACATAATGTGGAAAAAATTACTTTAGTACAAATAGAAAAAGAAAAGAAAGAAAGGAAGAAAGAAAGTGATATATCCTGTGTATCCCACATTGGCTAGCGAGGGTGAGTGAAAGATCCTTATATAGGGGTGTGGCAACCCTCACTACTGAACTAGTCTTTTGGTAAGTTAGGCTATGATATATCATATGGTATCAGAGCCCATTCTCGTTTGGCCCATGTGTGGTGGCATCCCTGTACGAGGACGTGCAGCCCTTAGACCATAGGGGGGATGATATATCATGTGTATCCCACATTGGCCAGCGAGGGTGAGTGAAAGATCCTTATGTAGGGGTGTGGCAACCCTCACTACTGGACTAGTCTTTTGATGAGTTAGGCTATGATATATCATATGGTATCAGAGCCTATTTTCGTTTGGCCCATGTATGGTGGCATCCCTACGCGAGGACGTGCAGCCCTAAGACCATAGGGGGGATGATATATCTTGTGTATCCCACATTGGCTAGCGAAGGTGAGTGAAAGATCCTTATATAGGGTTGTGGCAACCCTCACTACTGGACTAGTCTTTTGGTGAGTTAAGCCATGTTTATATCAAAAAGAATATAGTCAATTATACTCATATCATGGGTCATCTAGCAAACTATTGTCTTCAAGTGTATGTATCTTTTGGTAGTTATGCTTTGGGAATTGCATAAGACCAAAAAGAAGTCTTCCAGATTCATGGATATATGTCATGACTAAGGTTAGTTGTTATCCATTCAAGTTATCAGGTTATTAAATTTTTAAAATGAACTGATGATGTCAATACATATACTTTTGAGAAATTAAATTTGTTTCTCTTTTAATTTCTAATTTATTAAGTGTATGATGACAATTTACTTCTTTATGCAAATTTTATTCATATGAAGAACAAATGTAGTGAGCATGGCAATAACTGTAGGTCTAGTAGTTAAATTTATGCAAAATTTTATTTCTTTATTTTTCAATTAAACATGCTTCTATAATTATGCTTGAATTAAACAAAAATGATTATTCGGTGGGTATTTTTGCTTTAAACTGCCAAATGATGCTGGGTTATTGCGCAAGGGCTTTGACTTATATTTAACTATCATAGTAATTATAAACAATGAAAAAAAATTTCATGGAGATCCCATCTGATGGCAGTTGCAGCAAGGTCTTATTCATATTTAACTATGATATTTGATCTGAGTTTCAAGAAAACTCCATTTTGAATATTAGATCTTCTTCCATTTATAGATGCAAAATGGGTAAAGGTGAAAATTTTTGAATGCCTATTATTATGACCTTATGTTTATGATTGCATTAATTAAGCAAAATAATGACCTCATGGAGATCCCATCTGATGGCAGTGGTTGCAAAATAGTCTTTTATTCAAACTCAGTGTTCATTGAGAATTTGGTTTACCTGAGAGTTTAGTGCCTGTAGATTCATAATTTTGAGCCTTGAGGTAGGAAAGGATTGTGAACTAAGATAAACTTTTTCTTGTAATTATATAGGAAGATACACCAAATGTAGAACATGCATTTGAAACTATGGCTACAATTTTGAAAACAAGAATTAAGCACACGGAGAGGCTGGTAGTTAGCTATAGGTTTTAAATATGATATAATGGGGTGTTGTTCTTTTTGCAAAAGAAGTGTTCTTAGACATGCATATACTTGGAAGCTGATAAATCGGACAAAATAAAATGAAGCAGAAGAAGAGGGATTAGTAATTATCTACAGTTTTACTATTTTTTGTGTCAAATGGAGTTTTCTTACTTAGATTTTGAATTGTGTGATTGCTTGGTCAATGTTTTATTATGCAAACATCTTTTTGCTTCAAATTTGATTTGAACTTTAGAATGACATCAAAGTTACCTCTGACAAAACCTATAATAAGTCAGACCGACAATGTAAGTGAGTCTTTGGTGAAGGCAAAATGGAATGATTTAAATACTGAGATATTCTTGAAAGTGTGTATTGAGGAGATACAAGCTAGTAATAGAACTCACACACATTTTACCAAGGATGGGTAGGCGCATGTTGCTAAAAAGTTTCATAAGGAGACGGGTAAGAATTATGACAAAAGACGCTAAAAAATAGATGGGATTGTTTGAAACAATAATTTGGCATATGGGCACGAATAGTAGATAAAGAAACAAGCCTAGGATGAGATCCAGTCAAGCAGACTATTGTAGCACCTCCAGAGTGATGGGAGACTATGGGAAATGTATGTATATGTAAAATTCAATGAATACACATCGCATATGTGATTCCTTGTATTTTATTGACTAGTTCTTTGTTAACTTCACTGTACAAGGAAATCCAAAATACCTACTTTGGAAGGACCAAGGTCCAAAATTCCTACATATGCTGGAAATATGCTTTAGTGATGTGGTTGCAACTGGGGCATATATTTTTAGGCCTCCTTCTAGAAAGCCCACCACTGAATTATGAGGAAGATGCTGCTTCTGCTAACACTCCAATTGTTGATACTAAAGGCTTTACTCTTGAACTAGGGCTTTCCATCAATGAGGGACCAAGTGAGCCGAAAAAATTAGCACAAGAGGAAGAGGATGGGAAAGAAGATCGAAGGAGTGGAAGTGTAGCCCTGCAACGGTCACTGGACCGAATTCTGGATAACATTCAGTCTATTTCCCAAACAACAGTTACAACAGAAGATAACATTCCTAGTTACGAAGCATGTCTGAAAATGCTAGACAAGGTTCTTGGATTAGATATAAAGAACCCAAAATACTTTATGTCTATCAAACTGTTCGTAAAGAGGCATTATAGGTTGGCTTTTGTTCACTTCCTGAAAACCTATCCTGAATCTATCCTTGAGTGGTTTTGCTACTTCACATGGGAGGAACTTAGGGCCCGTTCGCTTCTCCTTCTTTTGAAGGAGAAGTCTTTTTTTTTTTTGAAAAGAACGACTTCTGTAATTTTTTGAGCTGTTCATATACCTTTTTTCTTGAAGGAGAAGGAGAAGCAAAATGAGAAATTGTGATTAAAGGAGAATTCCTATTTTGTAACTTCTCCTTCTATGAGAAGTAGATTCATTTTTTTCTCGACTATTTTGCCCCTCTGCTCATTATAGTTATATCTTTTTTTTTTTATAATATCATAATTAAATTTTTTCATAATTATAAAATTTAAATTTAATCAAATACTTTTTTAATATAGTTATATTATTTCTTTCATTAAGTTATTTTTTATTATAATTATTTTTACATAATTATTATTTTTAATCATGTATATATTCATTTTATTATTTTCAAATTAAATATATAATTTTTATCCATTAAAAATTATTAATTTTAAATTCCTTGTGCATGCCCTTTTTAGTAATTTTATCAATCAAAAGTCCTTTTATAGTTTTGTAACTGAACACATTTTTTGATTCAAAAGTCATTCTCATTTACTGCATCCGAACGCAAAACAACTTCTCATTATACTAAAATACATTCTTTTTTCAGAATCAACTTTTCATTCTATAAAAATCATTCTTTTTAAAGAACACCCGAACAAGCCCTTAGTCGTATTAAGTGAGAAAGTTTATGTTGTTGATGAGAAATTTGGAGACTTTTAGAAACTTTAATGGGATTGTTGTTTTTAATTTAATGTTTCATTTGACTTGGATTGGTGGTTGTTTTCATTAGATGGTTGTTGTTGTTGGATTGTGATGTGGTTTTTAATATCATACACAATGTTTTATGTTTTAGTAGTTGTCATTTGGTTTAAAATTACATGACGAACGTTGTTATCAATTGTTAGTATCATAATTACCGTTGACCATTGATATAAATTATGTTTTATTGCATAGGAAGAGTATTAATTCAGACACAAATAACATAACTATTGAGGCTAGTTGTAGTCCAAGGAGTTATAACTCAGACACAGATAATGATGCTAGTTCAAGTAGGGCAAAGCAACAACATCTGTAACTGCAATTGTATGCACAGGTTGTTGCTGTTGCTATTGCAAGTCATAGGTTGAACTATTACAACAAGACGCCGATGAGAACATCTAAACTTACAGGTAATGACTGGCTTCAAGAACTTAAAAGAGGGCATCCAGACATTTTTTTTTTGAACAATTTATAATGAGAAAACATGTATTTGATCAATTTGTAAGGATTTGATTGAGACATATAGATTTAGACCAACAGCCAAGCTTAGCAAAGTCGTAGTTGTTACTATATTTTTGTATGCTCTTCACCATGGCGCCTTAAGTAGACAACTTTAAGAAATATTTTAGCATTTTAAGAAACTATATCCAGATAGTTTCACTAAGTATTAAAACCTATTGGAAGATTAGGTCATGTCATTATTAGACCTAATGATTCCTTATCTAGAGATGCTCCTGATTGTATTAAAGATGATGAAAGGTATTAGGACTTTTTCAGAGATTGTATAGGTGCTATAGATGGCACACATATTGCCATCCATGTTCCTCTAGAGAAGAAAGTTTCTTTCATTGGAAGGAAGGGATATATGATAAGTGCATATTTTGTCATATTTTTATGTTGGATTCTTTTGCATTTAATCTCATTGTTCTTAATTTTATTGTGTTCTTAGTTTAGTTTCATGTTTTGTAGGTGTTTTGAAGTGGAAATGCTTTTATGTGAAGAAGTGAGTCATGTTAGCATACTTTGGAGCAATGTAAAAGCAAGTATTTGGGGGAAAGAACTCAAAATCGCATAATTTCAGACTAAAGTTAGAATGTTCAGCCCTCCAGTGCCCATTCTTGGGCGTCGTGGTGCTCAAAATTGAAGAAAATTGGTTCCAAACCCGAGAGTTCATCGCCCCGATGCTCAAATATCGCGCTGTGCCCAAAACGCAACGAAATTCACCCAGGATTCAAAGCCGTAGCTCAAGAAATGCTAAGCCACTGCTTAGGCCTCTAGAGAAGTTGGCGCCGCGGCTCCAGAAATGCCAAGCCGCAGCTCAAGCCAAAAATCAGCATTTAGGGCTGCACGCCGCAGAGCCCATACTCGTGCGCACGCTGATACACTTTAAAAATCCGTCTTCACTTCATTTGTACAAAATTCTAACATTAGGAAATAAAAGAGAAATCTTAGAAGAGATAAGGAGAAGTAGAGAAAGGCAGAAGGGAGTGAGTTTGGAGAATATTCAACCATTTGGAAGTCTTCAAAGAGTTTCCTCTTCACCTTTTCTCCATTCTTCTTGTATTTTCTATAATTTTCATGGATTATTTTGTTGTAATGAGAAATCTTCTAATGTTAGAAGGCTAAACCCCTTTGGTTGAGGGTGAACTCAATACCTTGGACATGATTTTGTGATTTTAT
>JASKGM010038042.1:0-23351 GCA_034509205.1 Ceratonia siliqua
AAATGCTGAAATTACTATCAATGCATTAACTGGACTAATAGCCCTGAGAGCCATGTAGATGATGGCTAAGATTGGATCTCAAGAGGTTGCCACACTTGTGGATAGTGGATCAACCCACAACTTTATAAGCAGTCGAGTGGTAGACTTATTACACCATCCTGTGGATCCAACTGAACCATTCCATGTCAGAGTAGCTAATAGAGAGAAACTCATATGTCAATGGCAATTCAAGGGAGTGCAAGTGGAGGTGCAAGGTATCACATTTAGCCTTATACTTTACTCACTTCCTCTATTAGGTTTGGATCTTGTGTTAGGTGTGCATGGCTGGAACTCTTAGGCCCTGTGGTGTGTGATTGGAAAGGGTTGACTATGGATTTCAATTAGGGGGTCAACTAAGGAGACTACAAGGGAGCAAGATACCAGCGATACAAGCTGCTTCAGTACAAGAATTTACTAAGGAATGTAGACAAGGGGAGATAATCATGGCCATTTGTTTACAAATGATGAAGGAAGACAGAATAGGGGATAATTTCAGAGAGATAAGAACCACTAAATCTCAGTCACCAAGATCAGATATGCAACAAGTGTTGAATGAATATGCTGATGTTTTTTAAGAACCCGCAACATTACCTCCTAACTGAGACATCACTCATTGCATCAATCTCAAGGAAGGAACACAACTCGTAAATGTCAGACCATACAGGTATGCATATTTTCAAAAAGCAGATATTTAAAAACAGGTGCAGGATATGTTAAAGGTAGGGTTAATCCATCTAAGCACCTGTTCATTCTCATCACCGGTTTTGCTCATAAAAAAAAAGAAGATAAAAGCTAGAAATTTTGCATAGATTACCGGCCTCTCAATGCTGCAACCATCAAGGATCGGTTTCCTATTCCAACGGTGGATGATATGCTGGATGAACTGTACGGGGCTTCATATTTCACTAAACTGGACCTACGGGCTGGCTATCACCAAGTGCATATGAATTCATCTGATATTCACAAGACGTCATTTCAAACCCATAACGGTGACTACAAGTACCTAGTCATGCCGTTTGGATTATGCAATGCCTCATCAACCTTTTAGGCCCTCATGAATTCTATATTTAGACCTCATCTCCGCAAGTTCATTTTGGTTTTCTTCGATGATATATTGGTCTATAGTTCTAACTAGGATGACCATGTGCAGCAGGTCAAGCAAATACTAGAAATTCTTAGACAACAACGGCTCTTTACCAAAGCCAGCAAATGCGCATTTGGCCAAAGAGAATTGGAGTACCTCAGTCACATTATTAATCAGCACGGTGTCCAAGTTGATCAACAGAAAGTAGCATCTATGGTAAGTTGGCCATGCCCTTTAAATACAACTGAATTCTGCGACTTTCTTGGTTTAACAGGGTATTATCACAAGTTTGTGAAAAACTACGGTATCATTGCAAAACCTCTCATTGATCTGCTAAAAAAAGGGAAATTGACATAGACTAGTGACGCCGAGGGTGCATTTTTGAAACTCAAACAAGAGATAACCACTACCCCTACATCGGCCATGCCCAACTTTAACGAAGCATTCACAATAGAGACCGATGCCTCGAAGGATGGGATTGGAGTCATTCTTACACAACAAGGGCATCATATTGCGTATATGAGCAAAGCACTTGGAATCACATAAAAAACCTAGTCGATCTATGCAAAGGCAATGCTGGCAATCATCATTGCCTTTCGTACCTAGCGCCTTTACTTACTGGGTAAATGTTTCTACATCCATACATATTAACGGAGCTTAAAGTATCTTCTTGAGCAAAAGATCATAACTCCAGAGCAACAGCATTGGGTTGCTAAACTGCTAGGATATGATTACAAAATTATTGATAAACTAGGCAAAACTAACTCAGCAGCAGATGCCTTATCTCCCAAGCTAGCCAGTCCAACACTTAATCATTTATTTGTTCCCCAGGTGCATATTTGGGATGACATTAAACAAGCCACTGAACAGGATGAATACATGAAAAAGGCAATAAGGTTAGTAACTACCTAACCAGGAAGACCACACAGCCTATGCGAAGGGCTTATTTTTTACAAAAATAGAGTGGTCGTTCCCATTGACCACGCTTTATGAAAACTACTATTAATGGAGTTCCATGACAACAAGGTAACAAGACATTCTGGGGTATTTCGCACATTTAAACAATCAAGTCAATAATTTTACTGGCCATCTATGTACCAGTCTGTTCGTGAATATGTGGGCCAATGTCTCATATGCCAGAAAGCTAAAACTAAGACTCTACAACTTGTAGGTCTTCTACAATCCTTACCCATACCAGATCAAGTGTGGGATGATGTTACTCTGGACTTCATCGACGGCTTACCATCATCACAAGGCAAGAATTCCATTTTAGTGGTAGTTAATCGGCTAAGCAAATATAACCATTTCATTGCTTTGGGCCATCCATATACTGCCAAAACAGTGGCTAATAAATTCATTGAAGGAGTTGTAAAACTCCATGGATTACCTCGCTCAATTATCAGCAATCATGACCCACTCTTCATGAGTAATTTTTGGACTGAGTTCTTGTTGTCAGGCATAAAACTCAAGTTCACTTTAGTATATTATCCACAAACAAACGAACAATCCGAAGTAATCAATCGCTATCTTGAACAATACCTCAGATGCTTCACCCATCAATGGCCTTGCAAATGGCTCACTTATCTTTCATCGGCAGAGTTTTGGTTAACACCACTCATCACCACTCTATTAACATGACTCAATTCCAAGCATTATATGGCCATCCACCCCCAGCAGTTCCTTTCTACAATGGGGAGCTGACTTTAGTTCATGAAGTTGATCAGTAATTATTAGAGCATATTGAGCTACTACTCTAACATAAGAAAAATCTGACAATTGCCAACCACCGAATGCAACAGACAGTTAACAAGCACAGACACCATATTGAATTCCACATTAAGGACCCTTGTTCTCTGACACCTTCATCCATATCGCCAACACTCTATTTTTCATTGTGCCCATCACAAACTAGCAAACAAATTTTATGGGCCTTTCCCTATCCTCTAACGAATTGACCTTGTAGCGTACAAGTTGGATTTACCACCAGAAGCAAGGATCCATCCAATTTTCCATGTTTCTCTCTTGAAGAAATTTATCAGGCCTCCCCTGCAATCACTATAACTAGAGCTTCCTCCAGTAACCGCCGATGGCACATTCGCCCTTTAACCCCAAACCATCCTAGACACCCGTTGGGTTAGTCAAGGTAACTAATTTGTTGAAGAAAGCCTAGTTCAATGGCAACATATGCCACTTGAAGATTCCACCTAGGAGAATACAGAGTCCTTACGTCAACACTTTCCATTCCTAAACCTTGAAGACAAGGTTTCACTTCGAGGGAAGGGTATTGATAGACAACATGGACTAAAACCAATTACTTAGATTAATGAGATGCCACTGGCAGAATCCCTCAAAACAATCCAAAATACTATGATGATGCTATCTAGGATCCAAACTCGTCGAGCTTAGTGGCAAAGAAACGGGCAAGTCTGAATGACCACAATGGAGAAGTGCTTGGTAAACGTGAAGGAGAAGTGCATGAGTAATGGGTATTTAATGAACCAAATGCTACAAGATAAGGCCCACGTCTGATGAAGTAGTTGATGTTATTTTCTTTGTGTTTATTTATAGTTTTACTTATACTGGCTAGTAGCATTTCCTTATTTTTTTAGTAGTTTAAATTTTGAACATGTTAGTTAGGAACTTTTTGTATATATATCCATGCAAGTTTGATTATATTATTATGAATATTTTCCCAACTTTCTCTTGTGATATTTACTCCTACCCGTAAGTGAGTAATTGAGTGTGTGTGAGTTAATTAGCTTTGATTGGGACCTAACATTCCTCTCCTATTTCTTCCTCTCTTAAACTTTCTGATGTTCTTTATGTTCCCACCATCAATGAAAACCTTATCTATGTTAATCAATTGTGTAAACACAATAATGTCTCTATTGAATTATTCCCTTTCCACTTTTAGGTCAAGTTATTGAACACATGTCAACTACTGTTACAAGGTCAGAGTGAAAACAATCTCTACATTCTCCCAACATTCACACTGTCATCCTTCATTCCCTCTACTTATGTTGTTGTCTCTTCCACAAAGCCTTCATCTCTCTGTTAAATCATAGGCTAGGCCATCCATGTTCCGTCACCTTACACCACGTGTTGCGCTCCCAGAATCTTCTTGTGTCAAGCTCATATTTTACTTCATATGTTGATTATTATCAAAATAAAAGTTACAAGTAGTCATTTAGTAAGTCTAGTCTTTCTAGTTTTAAACCTTTAGAACTTGTGTACTCTAATGTATGGGGTCCTACCCCAATTTCTTCAATTAATGGTTATCATTTTTGTGTAATTTTTATTGATCAATTTTCAAGATATTGCTGGTTATTTCCTTTAAAACACAAATATGATGTGTCTCTCATTTTTCCCACGTCTAAGGCTCTTGTTGAAAAGACTTTTAATTCATAATAAAAGCAATATATTTGGATAGTGGTGGGGAATATGTTAGACTCCATCACTTTCCCACCTCTAATGGTATCTCTCATTTAACCACTCTCCTACACACTCTTGAACACAGCAACCTCTCTAAGCGAAAACACTGACATTTAATTGAAACGGCAAGGTGTCTCTTAAATCATGCCTCTCTTCCCTATCAATTCTATTCATTTTCATTCCAAGCTACTACAGAATGCCAACACCACTTTCAAAATCCAAATCCCCATTCTCCATTTTATTTAACATGTCACTTAATTATCTCAAACTTTGAACTTTTGGTTGTTTGTGCTTTCCTTGGCTAAAACCATATGTCAAAAACAAACTCCAACCTCGATCCATCTTTTGCATTTTCCTAGGTTACTCAACCTTCTAAAGTGCCTTCATCTACTTTGATTTTCTAAATAAAAACTTTTACCTATCTAGACATGTGCAATTTTTAAAGGATAATTATCCCTTTCTAACCACTTCACCATCTCTTTCTAACCAAACTACTCCCGCCACCTCATCCATGCAATCTTCTTATGACTTAGTCTCTTTTCATAGTCAATCCTTATCTCTTCATGTAATCTAGTCTCTTTTCATAGTTAATCCTTATCTTCTCATGTAATCTCTCCACTTAACTCAATTTTTAAATCCTCCTCCAACCACTTTGATCTAATCCGTAGCCCCACCACCCACTAAAACCTCTCCACTTAATTCAAATTTTTCAAATACTCCTTCAACCACTTTGATCCCATCCATGGCCCTACCACCCACCCAAATCTCTTCACTTCATTCAAATTTTTCAAACACTTCTCCAACTACTTTGACCCAATCCGTAGCCACACCACCCAACCAAATATCTTCAACCCTCAAACACTCCTCTTCCCCATCACAAATCACCAAAAATTTTCATGACAATTCATGAGTTCCCTTCCTCTCCTACGGCTTCTACATTGTCTACTTCAATAGCAATGGACCCAAAAGTAAATAATTTAACACATACTCCAGCTATCATTTCTAACCCCAACACCCATGCTTTTAACATTCACCCCATGACTACTAGCTCCAAAAATAAGATTTTCAAGCCAAAGAAAGCTTATGCAGTGTCCAAGTATAGAGGCTCTAGAACCAACCTATGTCACCCAGGCTTTAAATTCTCCTCACTGGTGACAAGCTATGTCCGATGAATTCATTGCCCTTATGCAAAATGGCACATGGGATCTTGTTCTTCTTCATCCAGATTACAATATTGTTGGTAATAAATAGTTTTTCATATCAAATGCAACCTTAATGGTTTCATTTCCAAGTATAAGGTTTGCCTTGTTGCAAAGGGGTTTAATTAAAGACCTGGTGTAGATTACTTTGAAACTTATAGTCCTATCATCAAACCACAAACTATCAAAGTTGTGCTTACTGTGGCTTTATCTAATGGGTGATTTCTTCGTCAAATGGATGTGAACAATGCCTTCTTGCAAGGCCATCTTTTTGAAGTTGTGTATATGAACCAACCTCTAGGATTCCTTCACAACCAATTTCCTCACCATGTCTATCATCTCAAGAAAGCACTTTACAATCTCGAGCAAGGTATCATGCATTGCATGATTTTCTTCCTGCCCATGGCTTCACTAATTCAAAGGTGGATGCCTCATTAATTATCTACATGAAAGGTACTATTGTTGCATATTTTTTGGTTTATGTTAATGATCTTTTTCTCACAGGTAATGACAACACGTTCCTTCAAAAGCTTATCTTCTCTGGCTACAGCCTTTTCTCTCAAGGACCTTGGATTTTCTCTATTTTCTTGGACTTGACTTGTTACCCTCCACCAATGGTCTCTTCCTTACACAGCATAAATATTTTTGAGACTTATTACCAAAAGCACAAATAGAGGTTGTCAAACCACATGTCGATGTCCACCTATTGCTCTTTCTCTCCACACCCGCCATTTACTAATGCAACTTTGTACAGGTGCCTTGTTGAGTCCTTACAATACCTCTCCCTTACTCATTCAGATGTCACCCACACTGTTAATTGCCTTGCTCAGCACATGCACGCACCTACTGGTGACCATTATAAGCTCTCAAATGGCTACTGTATTATCTCAAGAACACTCTCACTCATGGCATCTTTCTTTAGCGTAACAACTCCATGCATCTTACTGCTTATTGTGATGTGGATTAGGCTTGGGATACAGTAAATCATCGTTCCACTAGCACCTATATTGCCTATTTAAGTAATAACCCCATTTCTTGGTGTTCCATAAAACAAAAATATGTTGCTCTTTCATCCACCGAAGCTGAGTATCGACTTATTGCCTTCACATCAGCCGAATTCTATGGCTGCAAAATCTTATCATTGAACTGGGCATCAAACTTGCTCACTTAACCATGGTCTCCTCTAACAACATAAGTGCCACTTATCTATGTGCTAACCTAGTCTTCCATTCTTGCATGAAACATCTATCCATTGATTATCATTTTGTTTGTGATCTTGTCTTTAGCAAAGCACTGTGAGTTTCTCATGTTCCCTTATCACATCAACTTGTGAACCTTCTTACCAAACCATTGCTTGGTCTTCATTTTTAGTTATTGCGGTCCAAGATTGGTGTCGAAGAACCCTCGGCCATCTTGAGGGGCCGTGAAGGAGTACTAGTCACCCCTTGACTCTTTTGAATCAAATCTCCATGTAACAAACTTCAGTTATGTAGAGATAGCCTTTCACATATATTCAAATTAATATAGTTCATACATGTACATCTATATATATACACTCTTACACTTAATGATAATTTAAGATCTTTTTCTTTCATTTCTATTTTTCGTATAATAGCGTGCTCTGCTTCTTTGTTGAATTCCTATTGCTTTTGTTGCTCTTCTTGACATCATATTCAACTTTCCTACTTTCTACTTGATGCGGCTGGTTGTCTATTTTGTGTGACAAAAGTGGCAAGTTTTACGAGGTTTTATGATTTTATACCAATATACCTTTGTCACACAAACCTAAACGGCCATCTTTTTGCCTTCTCAAAATATGTTTGGGACACAAAATTGCTAGTTTTACAAGGTTTAATGATTTTATCCCAATATACCTTTGGCACACAAGTAGCTAAACGACTCTTTGGATTTACACCATTTAGAAGGTGGCGTGGAACATTATTACTTGCTAACAATTTATATTATTCAACCCTAGTTCTTTGACATCTTAAAACATATTCGAGACACAAAATGCCAAGTTTGACAAGGTTTTATGATTTTATCCCAATATACTTTTGTCATATAAGCATCTAAACGACCACTCTTTGGATTTACACTATTTAGAAGGATGCATGGAACATTTTTACTAGCTAACAATTTACATTATTCGACCCTAGTTCTTGGCCATCACTATTAGAATATGTCCAGGATTTGAAAAAAAGTTTAGAGTTAAGGGAAATAGCTTGTTTGAGAGTTGGGAGAAAGAGAGTGTAGAATTAGGAAGGAAAAGGGATGGATAAATTTTTGTGTTGTGGAGGTGGAAGTTGCAAGGTGGAGGAAAGAGCAATGCTGATAAGTGAAGAGTTAAGAAAAAAGTCCTCTTCATACTTGTGTTAGGGGTATTTATAAGGAAGAGGGATGCCGCACCTATAATTGTGACAAATGAAGGGGGAATTCTGGTTCTTGCAACTAGTTGGGCCATAGGCCATATGAACTTAACCAATCTTATTGGGCCATTATATGGGTTATGTACACTTGCCCTTTTCAAGAGTTCGAAGTTTATGATAGAGGGCTCCAAGCTATGAGGAAGGTGAATAAGACAATGAGGAATGGTAGTGCCACCTGTGTCAACGGCCATTTGATGTGATGTTTTCACTTCCTAGGTATGCAATGTTTCATTTTTTACCATTGGATGCGTTTAATATTTTTGGATCCTAGCAGTCAGATCGTCTTCAAATTTTTCTATAAATAGAGGCTTGCCAGGAAAGCCCTTCACTCTTTTCACCTTTTAGAGACCAGTGTTAGAGCCCTTCACCTTTGCTCTCCTTTTTGTATCTAAAGTTATTAGCATAGGTCATGGTAATTGTAGGTCAGTTAACAAGCCTTGGTTCCCCTTTTAAGCATTGTAGGGCTAAGTTGGTCTCGGTAGTAGCTTGAATGGCTAGGTGTTTGCCACTTTTGGGCAAGGCTCATACCAATGAATTAGCTAAAGTATTTATTTTTGGTCAATCTAGGTTGATGGATTAGGATATGAAGTCAAACATATCAAATTCTGGTGAAGTAAGGGCGCATCTGTTCAGTGTTCCTATTAAGAGAAAGCTGAAGTTTTAGGTAAAGGGTCAGATGGCAATGATAGTGACTCCAAGTTTGAGGGGGTTAGCTTAGGGATCAAGTCTTTAACTTTTTGCTTCCATCCTCAACATATTAATTTGATCAAGAGCTTTTGGCCGTTGCTAATTGGGATGAGTGTTCCTTCGAATTGGAAACCTGTTCGAAGGAAGTGTCGGTTTGTGAGGGTAATAAGGAGAATAGGTTTTTCACCTTTAACTCCTACTTTATTAAGAAAGTTGAGGCTTTATTGCCCTTGATCGAGTTCGAGATGGGATTTTTCCAGTTGGTGAACATTGCTCTTTCTCAGCTTCACTTGAATGGTTGGGGTTTTTTGCAAGGCTTTGAGCGCGTATGCGGTTTGCTTCGTGTTGAACCTACGATAGACATATTCTTTAATTTCTTTACATTGAATATCCGAGCAATGGCGCGAGGTATTTGTACATTTTGTCCCGACCTCGCCCAACACTTATGAGGTCGGTTGAAGAGTCGGTAAAAGAGTGGAAGCTCCAGTTCTTTCGAGTAAGAATCCCTAGATAGGGTCCTCTCAAAGAGTTTTCTTTTGGACGAGGATGGTCATCCTCGGTTCCCTTTGTGGTCACAGCGTTACTTTGTTAAGATTTAGCCTTTAATTATTAAGCAATATGACAAGGACGCAAGGTCAAAAATTTTAAAGTTAAAGTCATTCTCTTATGCTAGAGTTAAGGATATTAGATTGAAAACTTGAGACTTGATATATAGGTGTTTTAGAATTTCATGTTTTTGTTTAATGTCTGATTACCAATCTTATTGACTTAGGTATGTTATGATTTTTAGAGAGGCTTATTATGTCAAAAGATATAAATAAGTTAACTAGGCTAGCTTACCAGTAAAAGAATGAGGAGGTCGGGATGGTTACTCATACAGAACCCATACAGACAATTTGGGCAGAGGACGTGGGTGAGTTTTCAACTCTTGGTTTTAGGGAACTGGTGGCCCCCCATGTAGAAAAATAAGGTTGAGGAAAGAGGTGATAAGGCTAGACTCCCAGCGTGGAAGAGATTCACGATTTTTCTAGTGCTAAGGTTTCTCCAACTTCTCCAAAGGGTTTTTCTAATTGGGGGGTCAACTTTTTAACTTGTTTTGCGATTAGTGTCATAGATAACAAGGAGCACTAAAGCATTTTGCTATGGATCACTGAGCTCAATGGCGTTCAATTGAATAATCCTACTACCTTCTAATGATAAGAAACTCAAGTCGACCTCTCATTTTGGCCTTACCCGGTATGTAGAAATATGTTATCGATCTGATTGAGGACAATCATCATTTGAAGGATGAGGCTATAATGGCCCAAGCTCAACTAGAAAAGGCCATCAAGGAGCTATTCGAGGTAGTAGAGACCAAAGATTGGTTGAGGTGGCTCAAGCTTAGGAGTAGTTGCCGTGGGAGCTCAGGCAGACGTGAGTGGCATTAACTGAAACTAAAGGGGCTCGTCGTACACTGGTTCATGAATTCTGTGAAAGGTAGGAGATGTTAGTTGTGAAGGTGGCTCATTGCCAAGGATGAGCTTATGCTTCTAAAGATAGGTTTCGAGCTTGGGTGAAGGACAAGATGTCAAGCAATTATATTCAGGCTTTTAATGAGGGTTTTGATCTGTCTTTACCAGGTACGGTTAGTCTTTCCTAACCTTTAAGACCAGGACCTTCATTATTTTAAGCAATTGAATGATGGCGTCTTAGTGGATCCTTTAAAGGAGAGTGAGGACAAGGTCGAGGATTAGACCTTTTAACTTGAGGACTCGAGGAGGATACAGATTCTTCATCAAACTAGGTCGGTTGGGGTAGAGCAAGGGGATATTTTAGTTTACTTTTGTATCTACATTTTACCTCTGTATTTTTCTTGGGTTTTGTGCCCCGTAAGTAGTGAACTTGATTTCATTTACTTTTTCTCTTTTCGTTTTTGCTTTTATTACATATTAATGCAAGTAGTTTAGGTTGCCTTTCCAAGGTCTTTTTACTTTATGTTTGCATTTATAGTTTGATGTGAGTAGGCAAGGTTGTTTTCTCCAAGGCCAGCCTTTTAGCTCTCTATTTTATTATGATTTAATGCAAGTAAGTGAGGTTAGCCTTTCCGAGGTTAACTTTTATTCACCCTTCCCTTTTTTTTTTTTTTTGGGTCGATGTTGGTTGCACTGGTCGAGATCGACCTTGGTGGCCTTGAGGGATTGGCTTTTTGTTCAAGTTGTTGTTGGGCGCCTTGAAGGACAATGGTCCTTTAGGGCATTAGCCTTTGTTGAGGTCGGCTTGGTTGCCTTAGAGGACATTGGTCCTCGTTTGATAATGCACCGATTTGTGAAGAATGCCTATTTCATTCATTCTCATACAATGTTAGGTTCATTACATTACAAGTTCTAAGAATTAGGTTTCCTTCTATGATTACAAGTTTGTATGCTCCTTTGACTAGCACTTCTTGGATGCGATAGAAGCCTTCTCAGTTGGGTGTGAGCTTTTCTCTTTATTCTTCCAGGAGGTCCAAGCTCACTTACCTATGTTCCTGATTTTTTTTAACTCGGTAGTATTGTCTCCTTCAACTCGACTCACTGATCTCTACGAGGATCATTGCCCATGCTCCATATGTTAACTTATACAATGATTCTCCAGTGGAGGTCTTAAGACCAACACTTTGGTCTCAGCATTATGTTGTCATCTCTATTGGTGAACGATAAATTAGTCAGACACTGAATGATGCAGAACATGATTCTAGTGCGAATTCAAACACAGATTATGGTAGTTAATCATATACAGAATTACAGTTTATGTAGTTGTCAAAGTTCATTTGGGTTAGGGACAAAAAGTAACTAAGATTAAGACTGATGATAGTTGGTACCGTGCTAGATTTATGCAGCATTAATAAGCATTGATTGTGACATGAGATATCTTCTAATTAAATTACATGTAAACTACAAAACTTCTCTAAAAAAAAACGACTGGTGTTCACATATATATAAATATATAGGTCCGCACTAACAAGCATGGACCCATTGATAAACTATAAGACTATTCAATATGTGAAGTTTATGTGTATTTAAAATATAATCACTAAAATATCATATTTTATTGTTTTGTTAAATGTAAGGGTGTTTACGTCTTTTTTTTAATTTTAAATAATTTTATCAAAATAAATTTTGAAAAAATGGTTTAAATAACTTAAATAATATTGCATTTATTATGTTCTTCAAATGAAATAACCAAAATTACTATACATTTATTGTTCCTTTTAAAGGGAGATGGAATTGTGATAATAGGGTCTTGGGTAGAGATGTACTGACGATATTTTAGGGATTGGGATCCCATCATGTTACTTAGTAACATGATGGGATTCTGTTATATTAATTATTATCATCTTTTCGTTTGAACGATCATAATCATGACATGTGGCAAAAAATTTTAATAAAAATAACATTTTTTTCATTTTTTTCCCTCCCTCTTCCTGCTTTTTCTCTCCACACTATTTTCTCTCGCCAGTTTGGTTTTCTCTCCTTCTTCTTCCACCCCATCTCCTCATAGCTTGTTAAGGAGTTCAGCTGGTAGCTGTAGTGATTTAGCCTTTCTCCTTTTCACTTTTCAAAGCCAGAGAGATCTTGACAAGGTGCAACTGCAACCACATGGAAAAAGAAAAAACTAATTGCTAAACAATCTTTTTGGTAGTCGAAAAATAAATGAAATTAGAAAAAATCCAAAACAATTCAAAAATTGTTTTCTTTTTAGGAAGATACCAAGAAATTTAATTTTCTCAAAGTTTTCTCTACAACCCTAAAAACCCACAAACGACATGAAATTCAGGACTTAAAATTACGAACAAATGTAGGGATTCACACAGAGAAATAAACTCAAACCTTTAGAAATAACCACTTTTCCATAAGAATCAAGAACAATAAGAGAGAGAGAGAGTTCCCTCAGAGGCTCCTCTGAGAGGAGGAGAGTAAAGCAATATGAAACAAAGAAAACATAACTATAAAAGTTAGGGAGGCCCAGAAAACATGAAGATCTGTACAAAAAAGAATGTGCTCATGGACCCAATCAATGATCTAGGACATTCTCTCTTACCCGTTGGAGCCAATATATCTCAACCCAATCATAAGTTACGGATATTGTCAAAACGGCACGAGCTTCCTCCATCCCCGTTTTTAAAAAAACATTACAAGTCTATATAACGGAACAACCAACAAGAGTAAAAGGAAAAAAAACAAAGACCATATCTTAACTATTTGCTTATCAGTGACGGATCTAGCTGATCTAAGACTTGGATAAAATTTTAAATATATTTTAAATGTATATAAATATTTTAATTTAACTATAAATAAAGATTGTAGGATAGTGATCTTACTTGAAAGTTTAGATTAATAGTGTTACAATAAAGTGTCTCACAATAATTTGGAACGTGTCCACTTATTTTAATTTTTTTGTACAAGTTCAATTAATTTATTAAATCTTTGTTGTACCTATATGATTAAAATTATACAAGTCTACTTATTCTTACTTGTTCTCACTTAATTTATTTTTATTTTTCACTCTCCCACCATATTAGTCTTAATAGTAAATTAATATATTTAAACATTTATCAAAAATTACTTATAATTTTATAAACAAAAAAGATATGAAATATTTTATTATCAAATTTCAAAAGGGATAAATTATCATTTTAAGTTATGTTAGGTCATGAATAACTACTTGAAAAACATACAATTTTTCGTTTAAAACAGATGGGTGATATAATTTATTGAAGGTGGTGGCTAAAAAAGAGAAAAGTAATATTTTGTGTTCATGTATATGAATTGTTCTAACGAGAATATATAATTATGTTAATACAATTTAAAGTAGATTTGTTTGTTACTGTGCTCTGATTATTTGTTTCCATGCCTTGATTATCTTCTTTGTTTAGTAAATTTCAAACTGTTTAACTAGAGATGATGCATTTTGATTGTGGGTTGTTTAATTGATTCTTGGGTTCCCTTGGTCTCCTCTAATGAGAGATTTTAAATGTGGGCATTATGATTGAAGACTTATTTTTGGCTCGTTGGGATTTAATCCATTGTAAGTTTTGATGTAGAAGAGTTATAATGTTGGCTTTGTTTAGAGCATGTTTGTGTAATTTCTACTTGAATTTTCTTGGATTTAATTTGCTGGGTTTGTTCCCGTTTGAGCTCAGATTGGGTTAATTCTATATGAGTTCCTTTTGCTGACTTTAGAGCTGTTGGAATTTATTTTTCTTGAGCTCAGGTTATGTTATTTCTTTTGCATTTTGGATCTAACTTACCGCTGAAGAGTTCACATGGTCCTTAACCATTTTTTATGGATCATGCAAATTGTTACTTTTCATGTTATTATAACGTTGCTCCCCTACCAACGTCCTGCAATGAGCTCCACGTTTTGCTGAAAATTTCTCAAACACCCAATTTAGTCTTTTATCATACTATTAGTTTTATTTCCCTTCTTTATTTATATTAATCATGACGTAAACTGTGTAGAGGCTGGAGATGTTGAAAGCACCTAAGCTTCTTTTCGGTTGCTTTTGAGGTGAAAGTCTCCTCCTTTCATTCATTAATGAAATTTTTATCTTGGACCAAAAAACAAAAGTTTGTTGTATAAATCAACCAAAAACAAAACTGTTTCAAAAACGCAAAAAGCATTAAATCATTAAAAATCACATATATTTTAACTAGTGTTTGGATATTCACTAACATGCATCTCAATTTATTTATTATTTGTTATTTTTATTTTAAAATTTTAAAAATAATAAGCATGTATAGATATCTACAGATATCATAACATATTATGCTTACGGGGATCATTTTTCGAATGAAATTTGAGATGCTTTCAAGACTTCTACTAATTAATAGCAGGCTGTAGTTGGAGAAGATTCTTTTCATGAAGTGATAGATTTTTGAAAGAACATTATTTGTTGACGTCATATATAGATGTTAGGAGATCTACAGTTCTTTGCCATTGAATTATATTTATATTTTTTGTATTGAATTCTTAGTGTTTATTTTATTTTATTGTTTGTTTGAGAGACTGTTTTAGACTTATTAATTTGAGGCATCAAACAAAAAAATTTCATGTGATACCTTTTTAAAATACAACACATATACCTGAATTACTAACCTGGCTTATTTTCCATTGATTGACGGTAATAAAAGTTAGTTTTATATAAATCAACCAAAAAAAACTGTTCTGAAAAAGCAAAAGACATTAAATCATTAAAAAACACATATATTTTTAACTAATGTTTGGACATTTATTAATATGTATTTCAATTCATTTTTTACTTATTATTATTTTAATTTTAAAATTTTAAATTTATTTTTAAACTCTAAATGACGTTCTACTATTTTTTAGAACATATAAAAACATATTTATCTTACTATTTCACTTTCATTAAAAAAATAAGATATATTTGTCCTATTTTAACAATTTTTTTATGAAGTAATATTTTTTGAACCACAACAACAAAAAACTCTAAAGTCATGTATAATAGTTAGAATAACGACTAATTAAAGCATGTTCATACTTCAAAATAACGATGATAATAAATCTATAACCATAATAATTTCAAATAATAAAAATTGAAATTCTTTTATCTTTTAATATGACAATTTTTTTAACAGTTAGATTCATCTTTTTTAAGAAATTTTCTATGCTACCCACGCTCCTCTCTTGTGGAGTACCGCTACCTCATAGCAGCTTAGTTCCCACCCTTTTTTAATCACAAGTCTCTACAACTTGCGTGTGGAGCCCACGTGCAACGGCAACTTTTTGGGTGAGCATAATTAGAAGAGGTGTATTCTAACCTTAAGAGGTGGGGTAGTTCATGGTAGACCTCATCAAGGGTGAGGTTTTTTTGAAAAAAAAAAATAATGGCAACTTTTTGGGTTTGAATAAGTTTGAAATATAATATATTAATTTTTCTTCAAAAAATTTTTTAAATTAAAAAAAATTGAGAGGAACTAAGATTTTTTTTAAAAAAAAATAAGAAATCTTTTCCAACTTCAAAATATCTTAAAACCCATAAATTATAAACTTTTTATATAAAAAAAATGAACTAAAAAAATGCATATATAAAAAAAATTGAAAAAAAAAATGTGTTATCCAATTAAGTAGGACCTAAACCTTCCATTTACAAAATGGACTTTTTTAAAAAGTCTAAATTTTATTTAGGCTTTTGTGTTTGAGCCTATATTTGGATATTATCACGCTGAATAGGCTATTTGGCTCATGAGTAGGCTATTTGTTCTTCTGTTATTGAACGGATGTTGAAATGTCAAGTGATAACACAGCCAATTTACGTGTCTTCTTTGCTCTTTAAAATATTTAGATCAATCATTTATATTATCCTAATTGATTTATAGCGTAACTCGTAAAATTATTTTGAAAAAAGTGATATTTGCACGAATTTAATTTTACCATGAACTCTATATATAATAATTTTTAATACATATATAAAACATATGGGTTAAATAATTCAAAAAAGGTTTACAAGATGCAGTTTCATATTCTTAATTTGTGAGTCTATGTTTTTATCTTATCAAATTATTTTCACGCTCAATTGTTTCAGTTCTTGTTGATATTTTCCTTCATTTTTTATTTTTCTATTTTAATTACCATCAGAAAGAGAATCATTATAGTATTCTCGTTCTGATACAATTCTGAAAATCTCACACACACATTAGTAGACTTCCTCATAGTATAAAGAGAGAAACTCCTACACCAAAATATATTTCTATCTATCTATTTCAAGTGATCTTTTCTAGTTATACTAATAGTTAGTATGAGGTGGTTATCTTACAAACTCATGAAGCTGATTTGATACCAAATCTAATCAGATTTAGTTGATTCTATATATGTATATTTGATTTTTTATGATGTGTTATAAAATTTTTTTATTAACAATATAATAATTGTATAATAAGTTTAAGGATGTTATAAGAATAGAAATAAATTTTGTAATGTAATAATAAACAATAAAAAATTGAGTAAAATAATAAAATAAATAAAAATAAAAAGTGTACATAATATAATTTTGGTATAATGACATCTTTCATCCGTATACGGTTATGCAGCTCAATGTCATGGCATACCATCTTTGTGTTTCTGATCCCGGTGTTAGTTGAAGTCCTTCAAATGCATTGCAAAGATTCATCTTCTCTTCACACATACAGCAAATATGTGGACTTTTTTGCTATCTGTGTTGATCTATTGCTTTGCACTTGGATACTCTTTCAAATAAATTTTTTTCGTTGCCGGTACCTTTTACCTGAAACTTTCTATAGAGATTGCTCTTATTTCAAGACTTTTAGCTTCTGCTGCAATCATATCAATCCTGGATGCAGGCTCTTTTGAGCCAATATTTATTAATTTCTTTTCAACCTCCTTGCTCATATATCACTATAAGAAAAAATGATTTTTGCCATGGCCAATTGTCCTAAATTCCATGGCAATAAGAGGTTGCTACGGAATTGAGTCTGTAGTCTAAATAGCCGTAGCTAAGACTAATTGTTACGAAATAGAAACCGTGACAAATTTGTCATGAAATAATACCGTGGCAAATTGAAGAAAAATGTCATGTCAGTATTTGTGATATAATTCGTGGTTCAAAATTTTGCCAAGGTCATTTGCTACGAAAATTAGCCACGCTATTTCAAATTCATGACAGATGTCTTAACATGTTTTGCCACGGTTTGAAATACCTAGTGAAGTGTTTGCCACGGTTTCTTTGTTCCGTGGTAAATTTTCAAAGAATTTTGCAATAGTTTTCAATATTTGTGATAAAATATCAAGAAGTTTTGCCACAGTCTGTTTGTTCCATGACAAATTTTCAAAGAATTTTGGCACAGTTTTCACTATTTGTGACAAAAGATCAAGAAGTTTTGCCACATAATTGTTGATCCGTGGCAAAATTTTCATAAGAAGTTTGCCACAGTCAATAAATCTGTGGCAAATTTAGTATGTATTTTGCCACGGATTTCTTATTCCGTGGCAAAATACAATATATCCAAACCCCTCTGTTTTCTCTATAATTTTTCCCAAAATCTAATACAAACTTCAATATAGAACTACCAATCACAATAGTTTCATTTTGTCAATAGAATGAAATAAACAAACATGTCAATAAATATTAATAAATAAAAACTCAATAATCAACCCAATATTCATAACAAATATCTAGTATAAATAGAAAAGTAATTACTAACTTAATCAAAAACACATGTTCAAGAGAAAGAAATAAATATATAATTATTCCTCATTATCCATCTCATCATCATCATCACCTTCATCGTTGTCTTCATCTATATTGAATTTGAACACGATTTTTTCCATTAATCTTGAATTTCACTCTAGTTGTTTATCATTTTCTAAAAGTTTTGCTCTCACAGACTGCAACTCCTCAGTAAGAGTATTAACTCTTTGTTGCATCAGATGCAACTCATTAGGTGTGCATCTAGTAGACTGGGTAGAAGTAAAAGCACCACCTAATAATGAGGCTCAAAGCCAAATTTGTATGCACGGCCCCTCTTATTCTTTCCGCCAATGGCCATCAAGAAGGGGGTAGAGTCATCAACTAAAGATCCTTCAGTCTGGGATGTTTCCTTTAATATTTCATATACAGCCTAAACAAATTTTTTTTTCATAAATAAAACAAAACGTTTATTAAACAAGTTTAAGTTATTGTAATGACTATAAAAATTCATTTATGAACTGTGATAGTTCTTACATACATATGCATCAGCTGCCTTTTGATGTATCCACCTTACTGGTTGAGATGGATCCTTGCTCTTCCTATAGTTGAGTCTCTTGAAAAGCTCTGCTTGAGTAGGCTCTCTACCCAACTCTAATGCCTGTTAATATTATTTTAAAAATAAATAAATATTTTAGTATAATAAACATATATAAATTTGATTCTAATAATTAGGTAAATTAATATTACCATCTATTTCTTATGCTTTGACATTGGAACAGAGCCATCTCCATACACACACCTTCTGGCATTAGAAGCTTTATTTTTCTTGTTTATTTCTCACTTATTCTTATATTAAGGGTCGTCCCATTTGGATCAAAGTTCCTCTAAGACATATGGGGTAGCCATTGTTCATTGCATTTATTCTTGCGAACAACTTTGATTGCGTTATGAACTAGATTAGCACATTTACCTCCCTAAACCTTTCGAGCTCTAGCAATGTATTGTGGCTCCCATTTATATTTCTTTTGCAATACATTTAAACATATAAAGTTATTAACAATTCAATAAAATAAGTACATATTTTAATTTAAAAAGTTATTATATTAAAATAACCTTAAACTCCTCAAACCTCATGTCCTTCACTTCCTTATCCACTTGAGACCACCCTAGTCTAGCCTTCTCATATTTCCCCTTGAATATAGCTGAAATACTTCCTGCAAAGTCATGAGGAATGAAACTACACAAGAAAATAGTTAATACATTTAATAAATATATTTGAAAGTATGTTGTAGTAAATGAGTTTGAAGAACTTGCTCATTTCCATATAAACGAATCCATATCCGTCCATTGGAAGGATCAGTCGTACCAAGAACATATTGAGGCCCAGAAGAAGCAGCTTCTTCGTTATGAGAATGTTGTGTATTCTGTGCCATAGAGGTTTGTGTAGGCAGCAGAGGGGGGTAACTTTAGGCTGCAAAGTAGAGGATGGAGGTCTATGTACTAGACCTTCAATAGGATCACTAGCTGGTTATATAAAGAGACTGCGTAAGGTTGATTTTCTTTTCTTCTTGGTAATAATATGTTTGTCTCCATGACTATGTGGTATCCTTCCAGACATCTATCAAAAGCAAGAAAAGAAATAACAAAAAATTTCAAATATGTAGAAAACTGTAAACATGACAAAAGATAACTCTTAGTGAGGGAAAAAATTATTTGCCTACATATCAAATTAATCGCTTTGATTGACTTCATTAGCAGTTTCAACCCCTTTTATATTAATTGAAGATGGTTCTACTTCTTCACCAATACTAGTGTCATCTCTTAAATCTTCATTAATTTGATCACTAACAATCAATTCAAGCAGCTAAGGTACTTCATCCTCTTGGAAGGGAAAATCGATTGTGGCATCGGGAGAATCAATTATGTGCCTTGCCTTTGTCTTAATCACTACCAACCACCCTTGTTTATTTAGGCTTGCTTTAATATAAGGTGCATAGTATACTTGTTCTGCTTGTTGAGCAAAAATAAAAGGATCAAACTTCCTATATTTCCCTGCTCACTTCACTTCCACTATCCCATATTTAGAGATCCTTGTTCCTCGATTAGATGGATCTAACTATTGACAATTGAAGAGGACTAGTCTCTTAGGCGCTCCAGGATACTCTAATTGAATTATCTCTTTAAGAATTCCATGATAGGAAATGTTTGCTTCACCATATCCTATTCCTTTAAGGCACACTCCATTATTGCATACCTTTCGCCTCTTACTCAATGGTTCTGTGTGAAATTTGTACCCATTCACAAGATATGTATGCCATGTTCTTACAAGCTTAAAAGGTCCCCAAGCCAAATCATGAAAAAATTTATCATGTACCATGTTTTCAGGATTATGTACCTAAGCATGATAAACACAATGTATACTTGAGTAAATTACATAGCCTCTGACTATGTGCTAAATTTCAAAGTTGAATACTTACATAATCTTGAAACCATTTAGCAAATTCTGACTCAATATATTTGTCAACATCATTGTTGGACATATTAGGAATTCCTGCTTTTAAAGACTCAACATATATACTGCAACAAGGGAAAAGAAAAATTTGATGCCGTTGTTTTGTATACCAAGAATTTATTATGAAAGATATAACTTACTTAATTAAAGGTTAAATTTCAGGACAATTAAGAAGAACATATAATGTCGCAGGACCCATTTCCCTGTCATCTAGATAATGATGACAACCTTTTCCTGAATGTTCCCCTGGACAGTTAAAAATGGAGAAAGGCAGATATTGAGTCGATGGTCCACCATCATCATTCTAAGCCATTCTTCTGGTTCTAGATTAGACATGAGACTCAAAGTAATAGGAACAAAATGTTGATGTCTCCTCAAGGATATACGCTTCATAAATAGACCCTTCCACGTGAGCCTTATTTTTCACTTTCTTTTTAAGAATGTATAGAAACCTATGAAAAGTATTATTAAATGAATATTCATAAACTAGAAGAGAAATGAAACAAATGGAAATGGAAATTGAAATTACAAATAAACTACATCTCAAATGGATACGTCCACCAATATTGTATAGGTCCACTAACTCTTGCTTCATATACCAAGTGGATAGGAGTGCTCTATTACATCAAAGAAGCCATGTGGAAATATCTTTTCTAGCTTACATAATATAATAGGCATATTTCTCTCCATGAGGTATAGATTTTCTACTCGGAGGCTTGCAGATGAAATATCTCTAAAAAATTGGCTCAACTCTGTTATGGTTTCCTAAATAAGGGCAGGCAACCCATTAAATGCTATTGGAAGCAATTTCTCCATGAATACATGGCAATCATGACTGTTTAAACTAGAAAAAGTGAAATCTTTCATCTCAACACATTTTGCCAAATTTGAAGCATATATATCAGGAAGCTTTAACTCTTGCACCTATTTACATATTGCTCTTTTGTGCTCTATGTTAAAATATACGTATATTGTGCCTTGGGTTTAAATATTCTTCCATTACCCCTTTCTTCTAGTTGTAAACTATCTCTTTTACAATATAACTTTACATCTTACCTTACTTTGATATTCTCTATTGTCTTGCCTTTAATATCCATGATTGTATCAAACACATTCACAAATACATTTTTCTCGATATGCATGATATCAAGATTGTGCGAGTTCAACAAATCACACCAATAAGGTAAATCCCAAAAAGATACTACGTTTTGTCCTATTGTGTGCTCCCAAAACCTGGTAACTACTTTGTTCAATTATTGTAGGGAACAGACAAACTTGTCTAAACAAATCCATTTCTAAGTATCATTATGGAGGTGGTGAATCCTCAATTTTAGTTTTTAAGAAGTTATTCTTATTCCTTCCAAGGATGATCCATTGGCAAAAATTGTTGATGACAATCAAAGTAACATGTTTTCCCCCCATTTTTTAGTGTGAATATTCTTACATTGAGCACAAAAGAGCCATATGTGAATAAGTGCAAGAGTTGAAGTTTCCTGACAGATATACCAAGTGGATAGGTAAGTGCTCTATTACATCAAAGAAGCCAGTGGAAATATCTTTTCTAGCTTACATAATATAATAAGTATATTTCTCTCCATGATGTATAGATTTTATACTCGGAGGCTTGCAGATGAAATATCTCTAAAAAATTGGTTCAACTCTGTTATGGTTTCCTAAATAGGGGCAGGCAACTTACTAAATGCTATTGGAAGCAGTTTCTCCATGAATACATGGCAATCATGACTCTTTAAACTAGAAAACTAAAATCTTTCATCTCAACATATCTTGTTAAATTTGAAGTATATCTGTCAAGAAGCTTCAACTCTTGCACCTATTCACATACCAGCTATTTGCCAACCAGATAATATGCTGTAAGCAATAAAGTCATTAATGGTTCACAATAGGGCAGTCTTCATATAAAAATTTTGTTTTGATGAAATGTCATAAGTTCGAATACCTTCACTCCATAATAACTTAAGCTCATCCATTAAAGGTTAGAGGTACACATCTATCTTACTTTTTGAATTATGTGGACCTGAAATTATAATGGTTAAAACATATATTCCCATTTCATACACATCCCAAGAGGTAAATTGTATAGAGTAATGATACCCGGCCAACAAGAATATGGTCTTGAGTTTAAACTAAATGGAGTAAAACCATCTGCACAAAGTCCTAACCTCACATTTCTTGGTTGAGACACAAACTCTAGATGAATTTGGTCAAAATGTTTTCATGCTTCTCCATCTTATGGGTGTAACAACACTCTCGGTTCACAATGATTTTTATAATGCCATTGCATAGCCTTGGCTGAGACATTAGAAGCAAAAAGCTTTTGTAACATTGGAATAAGAGGTAAATATCACATTTGCATGTTTAGGATCTCCTTCAACCTTTCTTGTCCACTCCTTGCCTTTTTATATCTCTTCTTACTACAAAATCTCCAGTCCCTAGCATTGTCGTAGTGGCAATAATACAACATCCATCCATCTTCACAACAATCTATCTTTTGGTATCCACATCTAAGCTTAGACACAATTTTTTTTTGTTTGGTACTAATCATTTGGCATCTTATTATCCGTAGGGAAAATCTCGTTTATCAATGTAATAATCTCATTATAGCAAGCCTCGTGCATATTATAATATGATTTTATGCTTAGAAACCTAACAGTAACTGATAATACATAATGACTTTCACACCCATCCCACAATGGAGACGGAACAACATTAAGCATATCAAAGAATTTTGCAAACTAAGGATTAGGATATTTTGCCATGTAAT
>JASKGM010038053.1:0-23350 GCA_034509205.1 Ceratonia siliqua
CAACTATTTTAAGACAATATTACTTTATGAAACATCAATACCATATTTTTGGAAATTTGGAATAGGCTTAATTATGGCGGCTTTGCCTGGACCATCAAGTCTAATTTGAAAAAGAGTAATGTTATTTTCACATATTTTATTTTATACTTTTTTAATATATGCTGTCACATTTGAATTTTAGTATATCAACTTTTATTATTCCTTATTTATATTATATTTATGGTAAAAAATAAGGTATGAAAGAGTGATAATTTTGGGCTGGGATCAAATTTGTTTACTTTTTCTTCAGAAAAAGACTGTTAATTGAAACTATACCTGAGAAATAACTCCAAGAACCCCAAGTGAAACTTTGGCTGCATTAAGATCTTCATCAGGCTCACCAAGGGTCCGAACCTTGGCATACCCATCTTCAACACCAGCTGGGCTAACCATTCGAAGCTCCACCACGTACTCATGAACTGCACCTCCCTTTCCCCACAACGAGCTTCCATGAGCACCAGTCGCCACTAGCCCCCCAATGGTTACGCCCCACCAATACGGTGTCTTTGGCAAGGCCAATCCCTTCTTAGCAGCCTCGCTTATCACCTTCCTCACTGTAACGCCACTCTCCACTGTCATTCTTCTTTCTTCCACGTCAATTCTCAGTACATGGTTCAGATTCTTAGTGCTTATCAGTAGCCCATTCTGGTCATCTGGGCAAACCAGCTTGGGGATGCTATGGGAGAAACGGCTAGCAGCTTTCATTTTTCTGTTGCTTCTTGCTGCTGATGCAACTATGGAGATAAGCTCTTGTTCCGTGGCTGGGTACACAACCTCTGACACTCGACATAAGCTTCGGTCAGGGAAGATTCCAAAGTAGTTTGTGATAGTGCAGTTTCTGTTGTTGGAAGAGCACTTAATGGGATCCTCTGGAGGCTTAGAGAGAACCAGAGAGATAGATAAGAAGATAAGTAGAATGGCGTTGAGCACTTGTTGGCTCATCTTCTTAGTTGAAGGTTTTCTTCTATACCTTTTGTTGCTGGACTCTGCCCTATGTTATATAAGGGAAGGAAGACAAAGCGGCCACACAAGTAGCAATAATCATGGAAATTAACCACTAAATTTTTATTTTTTTTGTTATTAATAGAGTTAAGATCAAAAAAGGAAAATTCCCCAGAGTTTCCCTCACCCTCTTTTGTTTAGCTAGACAAATAATTTTACAACCACTTTTACCTAGAAACAAAGCACTCCTAACTTGAAGAAAATTCCCGAGAGTTTCCCTCACCCTCTTTTCTTTAGCTAGACAAATAAAACTTCTAAGAAACGTGGACACTAATATAAATAGATGGATATAATATAGATACAGACATTATAACAATAAAATTTAAAATATCATCTTACATGAGTATGATGCAAAAGAGGAAAGAGAAAGGCTGTATGTGAGACTCAATTACAAAACAAGCATATCCAGAGAAGCAATCTTAAAGAATATGAGCTGAGTTTAAGGTTTTGTGGCATCAAACCTCTAAATCTCCATTGCAGTCTACTTTCCATGATGTAGGCCCAATTGGGTCCAAAGTGTTTATTACTTTAGTTGATGAAAGTTTTTCTGGTTAGATTTTGTAGTATAAAATCTTATTTTACTCAAAAAAAAAATGGAAGAGTTGTATGAAAATGTAGTATATAATAACCCATGGGGGCATGTAAGAATATGATGAAAAAAAGAAAGAAAAAGAAAGTACAGTGAATTTGGTAAAGGGAGAATAGTCAACCTTTTTATGTGTTTGTCTCTGTTGAAAGCAAAACATTTTGTCTTGCTAGCAGAGTGTCCAGCAGATTCATACAGTACATAACATAACATGAATACATACATACATACAAGAAGAGGATAGGGAAAAAGAAAAAAACTCTTCCATATCCATAGATGTCCCATTGGATTGGAATCACAACATTCTATAATCATCATAACCAGACCCCCTTTGATGCTCTAATGGGTTCTGAGTATGGATGGGATGGAATCATGAGGGTGTGAATGCAGACAAAGAGAAAGTAGTTATAAGCAATGGCAATGGTGGAAGCAAAAAAGGCTTAGGTGGGGCCTTGGGGGGGGGGGTGACCCATTCTTCTCTTCATTTCATATAACAAGTTAAACATTGGGGATGTACCTTAGGTATCTTTTCTTGGTAGAAATTGCATTCTCTCTGGCCCACTCCATGAGGCCTTGAATTATTGAGGTTTTCTTTTTAACTTGTCCTATTTGTTTTTGAGTTTTGTAGAAAGAAGAAGAACAAGAGGAGGGCTTGTGAATTCAGAGAGATGGCAAATCCTTGTGGCGTCCAATGCATTGTAGGGCCATTGCCCTTAGGTACTTGCATTTACAAGGGCAGTCCCCCACAAGAACCTTCTTCCATGTGGGATTCCCACCAATGTCCCTCCTCATTTACAAGAATGTAACTATATAGGATTTATCGGAGGATCGACCTTAACTTGATCAATCTGACGTTAACACAGGCATTCACACACACACACACATATATATATATATATATATATGAGGATGCCAATAATAGGCATAGAATAAACTCGATCTTTATAAATAAATTTTAATTAAAAAATAATTAGTTGACCTAACGGGTTCCCTGGTACAGCTCCTAATTTGTCTTCTAATTCTTTTTCTCTTGTGTGCTAAGAACGATGCCCAGGCAAGTAAAGATAATTGGTCAATCAATGGCTGCATTAATAGAAGTTTCCACAGTAAAATTCTATAGTTTAGTTTTAACCACTCAATAAACAAGATTCAAGAACCTGAGCTCATATTTTCTACTCTTAAAAACATGGTAAATTTTTTTATTAAATTTATTTCACGTGACACTTATATCATATGATATAGGTCAAGTAAAAAAGTATCCTATTCCTAAAAGTTTTAAATTTTTTTTCTAAGTTTAAGTGTTTAGAAGGAGAAAAAACAAGAAATTAAGTCACTTTTTAAGTTGATATTATCAAAAGATGAATCATTGTCATATATGATTCGTTTTAAATCAACATACAGGGACCACAATTTTAAAATTATTTTTTTATAATTAGGTTTAGATTATAATTTTTTTTATATTGTCTCGAATGACATCATATGTAAAACAATATCTCAGATAAATGCTTTTAAAATAAAATTAAAAAAATTTATTTGAGTATTTTTAAAAATACCATATTTTATAATAAATTTCCTTAAATTTAATATTGTCAGTTAATGTCATTATGAGACACCAAAAAAAATTATAATACATTAATTTACAATATGATATATTTAAAATTATTAATTATAGAATTTATCCTTTACCATTAATACCCACCTCAAGTGGGAGACCAAAAAGAAATAAAATGTTCATGAAACCATACTAAGGACTTTTTCTTTCCTCTTGGGTGGAATTGAATAAAAAAAGCATAAATGCTAGTATTACAAAAACATAAATTTTACTTCCACACTTCGTACATCCACACCTCCCACACTTTCAGTGAAAAATGAAGAGAGAAGAGAGAGAGAAAAGATGGCAGAAAGAGAGAGAAAGAGAGAAAAGAGGAGAATGTAGATAGGATGTGGGAGACGGAGATGTGAAAATAACAGCGTTCTTACAAAAATTAATTTTCATAAATATCATCAAATATTTTTTTAGTCAATTATCATCACTTATCTCATCCTACTTATAACATCTCATGATACTCATTACAAATATATTCAAATGTTTTAAATATTATGGTATAAGATATAACATGATACATAAATTTTTATATTTCTTTATAATAATTAAAAATATATATATGTGTGTCATCTTATAAAAATTACTAAAGTTAAAAAATATATAACGTAAGATTCTTATAATTTTTTATAATATGATATCATTTTATCATATTTAATATCTCTTTAATGATACGATATATATTAAATAACTACACACCAAATATAAGTATATTATATGCATGACATCAATTAAAATATTAAAATTAAAATGACATAATACTGTATCTTATACATGTAATTAACAAAAAGAACATTTTTATAAAACTTGTGAAATTAGCATTTCTTTTAAAATGCAAGTTATTATTTGAAGTTGTTTGCTTTAAATGAAAGCATGTGAAGGGTGATAAAGTTAATGGAAGAAGGATACAAGAAGAGAGAAAAAGGAAGAACAAGTTCCCAGGTTGTTGAGGTTAAGGAATGGCAGATGGCAATGTACCGACTGGTGATACTAGCTGTAGATGGTGCTATCTTTGAGGACAAGCAAGGCCCAGCAGCATTTAATGACCTTCAACTTAGCAAGATCTCCTCACTAATTACCCCACATTTATATGAGTGCTTCATGTTAGGTGGGGACCCCTTTTTTATTTTTTATTTTTAATTTTTTTATCATATTCTTTTTTTATTTTTGGTATTTTTTAAAGAAATTTTAAAATATTTTATTTTTTTTGACTTTTTTTTATTTTTTTAATGTAGGATTCTTTTTTATTTTTTATTGTTTTTATTGTTTTTTTAAATTTTTTTAAATTTACAATTAATTTATTATTATTAAAAAAATTAAATAACTTTTTTTAAAAAAAATTTTAAACTCCCTTCATGTTAATATCATAGTTATTTATTTATTGAATAAGTTTATTCTTAAGACCTAAGTTTAAACTAATTTTTATTTTTTTATCTTAATTTTTTTTTATTTTTTAACATTAATTAACTATTTTGTATATTATACATATTTTGAAATAATTTTGATTTTTTTAAAATTTTATTTATGAATAAATAATACAAAAAAATATACATAATTTCAAAATTATTTTAAAAAATTTTAAAAAATTATATTATATAAAAATTAATTAATTAATGTTAAAAAGTAAAAAATAAATAAAGATAAAAAATAAAAGAATGAAAAATAAATATTCCTGAACTTATTCTACAACATCAAAATGGGAGTGTTGTCCTTATTTATTTTGAACCTTATGATGCACAAGATAAAAAAATAAGAGGTGTATGGTGACCTTTCAAAATAAAATAGAAGGTTACGGTACTCACATGATTTAATCCAAGTTCAACCCTACTCTTTTATCAACATCAACTGTTTAAAACTATTTCTACTATTATTGTAATATAGTATTATTATTATTTGTATTTTGTCATGTAATTTATTTATAATTATAATTAAATTTATTATTAAAATTAAAAAACTTATTTATATGTCAAAATATTTATAATAATGATATTCAATTTGTTAATACTATAGAAATATTATAAATATTATTCAACAATTATTGCTTATTATCTTTTTCCCTTTCATCCTCTAATTCAAATGTGATTGATCTATCACCTCTCAATTATTAGCCCTAAAGATTCTTGTTTCTTGCCTCCAAAAACATGAAACAATAATTGTCCTAATACTATCACTGTTTCATCATTTTTTTCCCTTTTAAATTCATTTTTATCAAGAAAAACAAAGAGTACAATATTTTTTAATTATTTTATTTGAATAAATTCACTTTCTAGTCTCTTAATTTACAAACTAACTTAAATTTAAATTTTAAATTTTTATTAGTGTGCGAATTAGTTTTTAAATATTTGAAAATTGTTGTAAATTAGTCCTTTTTTCAACTTTGGTGTCAAAATAATAAAAGAAAATGAGGACCAGTGTGCAATAAATTTTAAATATTTAGAGATTAATTCGTGCACTAGTAAAAATTTAGAAACTATAGTTAATTTGGCTTGAAAATTCAAGGACAAAAAAAAAATTGTCTTTTATTTTGAAATAGTAGATTGTGAGATTTTACTTTTTATACTATTTTGAGATGTTATATTAAAATTATTAAAGACATTAAAAAGAAAAATTTATAAGCCACCGTTTTAAAATATGATATTTTTTAAAATATTTAAATATAATTATCTCAAAATATTGAAATAAAAAAAGGAAGAAAATGAATAAGGTAAAATCTTCCTTAAATGGATGCCATTTATTAGTGGCCATTGTGATATAGCTGACTTATTTTTAGCATTAATTGAGTGAAAATGGATTACTCAAAGTTTGGGTCAGGCAGTTAATCCACAACGAATTACATTCAAAATAATGCGAATATTATCTGAGCAAAATAATTCAAAATTAGGGCATAGAAAAGAATAACACTGTTGGAAGATTTGCCAACTTTGGCTATGAATCTATTAAAGAAGAAAAAGAAAGAACGTGATTTATGAAATTGAGGCCATTTGTCCCTTTCGAGTAGTTATGTTTGTTTAATAATTTCAAGAACAAACAAGAAGGCACTTTGGAATTAGCCTCTTCTCTTTCTTAATTTAATGCAATCATTTTAGGCTTCTATTTAATTTCTAACCACCATAGAGTAAGGTGGCTCTTTGGTAGATGATTATTTTATATATTATGATATTTTAAATATTATAATAATATAATAATACAATAATATATTTAATATATATAATTAAAATATATATATAATTAATATTTCATAAAAATTAATAAAATTAAAACTAGTATGAGTTTTTTGTAATTTTTAATTCATATGAGATATTACCTAAAATTATATCATAATCGTATTTTGATATTGAGAACATTTTAGTACTATCATATTACTAAAAAATTAAACATATTATCATAAATATTTTGACATATAAATAATTTTTTTATAAATTTTTAAAATTAATTTAATCATAATTTAAATATAATTATATGAAAAAATATAAATAACATTAATATTATACTATAATAGTACTAGAAATATGTCTTCTATTATCTTATATAAAACAATACATTTTAAATATCTTAAATACCTCATATCATCTAAAATATTAAGGTTATGAATACTTCTTATAATTTAAAATATCACATATACATTAGACATTTCTTCTTGAGGTATGTGTAAAATTAAAAATTTTAATAAGATTAAATTATTTTTATATTATATTTTAGCGAAACATATTTAAAATATATAAAAAAACTATAATATTTTTTTAAAAAAGAAAATATAATTAATTTAACGTAGTATAGCAAGAAAAGGATGGATGGCCCTCTTTTTGTTTTTAGCAAAAGGTTGGAATTCAAATAAGGGCGTGGACCATGCTTTGTAACCATGGTTCTATTAAATGACACATCTAACAATTAATAACCCTTTCATTTCCTAGAAAAAACCCAATACAACAACAAACCATGTTGCTTCTTTCTTACGCTATTTTCCAAATTCCTAACAAATCATAGTTGCCCTGAACGTGATCTTCAATTTCCAAATCTCGACAACTTTCAAAATATTTATATAATTTAAAATTATTTAACTTTTTTTAAATAATAATTTATCTATTTTAAAATAATAATAATAATAATTGTAAGAATTTTAATTTATTTTAAATTATTTATTATTTTACATTACAAGCATTAATTACTATTTTTTTTAATTTTTATCTTTATTTATTATAATTTTTAATGTAATAACAATAATTTAATTTAACTTTAAAAACAATAATTTAATTTAATATAATTATTTTTTGTTATAAATAAAGTTTTTTAATAATTTTTTTAATACTTATATCATTACTTTAAATGTTAAATATTTTAAAAATAAAAAAGTAATTATCTAGGTCTATCATTGAGAATGATAATAATAAATTTAATCTATGGTCTAACTCTAAAACACATATATTGATATAAATAAGTTAATAAAGAACTTTATTAGTTTAGATTTGTAAATTAATAAATTATGAATGTTTAAAATTTTATTTTCTTATTTTTATTAAAGTATTTATTTATATTTTAAAAATAAAACCCATGATTTTACGTAATTATGTATAATGTATACTTAGGCTTCATTGAATTCAAATACATTATATTTATTTTTTAAAAGAAAAAAGTCAATATTATATATAAATTATCTTAAAAGCCGAAGTCAATATAAAAATTATTTATATTTCACCAAGAAACCAAATTATTTGTATGTAAAAAATAAAATTTGAAAGTGGCTGCAAAATTTGGGGTACTAAGTTCGAAATACACACAAAACGGTGCATTGAATAAACAATATTTGGAATTATTCAAACACGAATTTCCAAACAATAGAAAAATATTGTTTAATATTCATCCTCTTCTTCCCTACCCTAAATCACGGAAATATTTTTAATATTATATTAGTATTATTATTATTATTTATTTCATTTATTTTAAAATAATAATTATTTTAAAATTTAAAATTTTTTAATTTATATTACTAATAAAATATTAATTTTTAATTTTTTTATCTTCATTTATTGTTATATTTAATATAATAATAAGAGTTTAAACTAATTTTAATAAAAATAATTTAATTTAATATAACTAATTTTTGTTATAATTGAGTTTCTTTAATAATTTTTTTAATTTCTGTGTCATTGTCTTAAATGTCAAATATTTTAAAAAGTAAGGGGTATGTTTTATTTACTCTATTTTATTTTATTTGACGTTTAAGATAATGAAATAATAATTAAGAACATTATTAAATAGTCTCAATTATAGTAAAAAATAATTATATTTAATTAAATTATCTTATTAAAGTGAATTTAAACTATTGATACTTCATTAATTCTCTTTTTTCTATATGAATAAATTTAAAAAAATAATAAAAAATGTTTCATTGGTAATGTAAAATGACAGATAATTTAAAACAAATTAAAACTTCTAAAACGATTATTATTTTGAAACGGATGGAATATCATTTAAGAGACGTTTATTATGATATGAGTAATTAATTACCATTAGATTAAAATAAATAATAAAGGCTAAAATACTCATTAATGAGAAGTTGAATGTGCCACACAATTAAATTTTAATTATATATAAATAAAATAAATATGTATAGTGTTAATGGATATCCACGATGTTAACATAACCGGTCATGTTGCATACTTAACATGACCAAGTTCGAATCCTATAACTGACATATATTTTTAATGAGTGTTTTAAGGTTATATGAGTGACATACATATTTTTAATTAGTGTTTTAAAGTCACATAAATTACACATATATTTTTAATTAATACTTTAATTTTAGTAATTCATTTTGATCCAAATGTCACTAACTACTTTTTTCACATCTCATAATAAATTACATATCATAAAATATACATCCTTGCCATATAATATATTTTTAAATTATGATTAAATTAATTATTAAAACTTAAGAAAAAGTTATTTATGTGTCAAAATATTTATAATTTTATAGTAATAATATTTAATTTTTCAATCCTATAGTATTCTAAAAATACTCCCTAAATCATCTCACATAATACAAAACAAAGATGTAAACATAATTAAATAGGGTGCATTTCCCCTAATCAAAACACTAATCACCGATCCCACGCATGCAATTACAAGAATATTAATTGAGGCTTTGTAATTAGCAAGAATATCTTGACTAACTTATTCTTACTTATATTATGCCTTCCTAACTTTGTCCACATCTACCGCTCTTCACTTATTTTTCATGTAAGACAAAAGTTTTAATTCCACACTCCAATTAAATCAAGTGGGAGATTAATTAATTCTATTTTTTTAATATTTTGATTAGATATTATTTGGTTCAATTTCCATACACCTCCCCCATTTAGTTAACAAATAAATTACAACATCCATAAAAATATGTAATAATACATTTAATTATAATAAATAAATCAAACTAATTATATATAAATATATTTATGATTGATTTAAATGATTTATTTTAAAAAGGGCAACACTCCCCTACAGTCCCATTTTGGGGCTGTAGGGGAGCTTCTGGCACCAAATTTATATGTTTTTTTAATTTTTTATCTCAATTTTTTTTACTTTTTAACATTAATTAATTATTGTTTAAGTCATATAATTTTTTGAGAATTTTTTAAAATATTTTAAAATATTTTTTAAAATTTTTTCTATCTTTTTTATACTATTTATAATAAATTTTTTAACATTATTCATTTATAAATATAAAATATTTTTAAAAAATATATAAAGTAAATAATAATGTATTAATATTAAAAATAAAAAAATAATTAAAAAAATAAAAAAATTACTTTAAGTTGTACGGCTACCGCCCCAAACTAGGGGCGGTAGCATAGAGGTTTCTTTTTAAAAAAGTCTTAAATTAATTTGTGTGGCAGGCGAAATAGATAAAAGAGAAAAAGGTTTCGCAGGTTGGAAAACTACGGGACAGGATCCGGGATACGTGGCGTCAAAATCGAGTAGCCGCAAACGGCGTCGTTGGGTCACCGTCTAATCTAATCCATCGGCCATCAATACGATATCCGTGGGTACGGACGGAAAACGTTTTGTGATTGGGAGGGGGGATAGCATGATGGACGGGGATGGATAACGGCGAGTGGGTCCCACGTGGTACCACTGCGGTTGGGCTGCTCTCTCTGGGGGGAGGTTTAAATGCTACACGGTGACGTGACCGTGCGCTTAAAGTTTCACCGCTATGTCATTTATGGGAAAGTTCAAATAAATTGAATTCAGAAAGGCTAGAGAAAAGGACAAGATATTTGAACAATTTACGATCATGGGATTGTCGTTTATGTCTGCGCCAAATCATATTACGCTTTTCCTCTGATTGACACTTGGCGACTCTTCAGTTAATGCACATTATTCAAAATTGGTTAGATGGACAATTTATAAAAGATATATAAATATAAGACATAATAAATATATATGTAAAATTTTTAAAATTAAAAAATTTTAGTTCATAACTAATTTAATGGGGTATAATTATGTGAATTATGATATTTTATTTATTTTAAAATAATTATGATATATTTTATTTTTATTATATGTAATAAAAAATATATTATAATTATTTAAAAATAAATAAAAGATAACGATTTAATTGCACTCTATCCTTATTAATTAGATGGATCCAAAAATAATATTTTAAAGACAAAACTTACTAATGCTCATATAAAATATATTTATGTGTATATTTTTTAGAACATGTTTTTTTTTAGTTCAAAATTTATCTTAATTTATACTTATATATATTATTAATTTAATTACACATTTTTATAAACATGATAGTTTTTCCATTTTACTAATTTAGGTTTCTCTTTCTTTCTCTCCTTTCTCTTTCTTTGATAGTAATTTTTTTCTAGGGAATTACTCTAATTAGTTATTAATTTTAAATAAAATGTTAAGGAAGTCTTATAATTATGAAATATGAGATTATACAATATTGTAAAATGATATTTAATGTTAAAAATAACTAACAAAGTACACCAATCATAAGGTAGATGATGAAGGGGGGGATTTGATAATGGATGGATGATGATGAAGCAAATCAGATAAATCACATTGAACTCAAATTCTCACCTTTATAAGATATTTCCCTCCCATATTGCTTTTGTACATATTGGAATCACAAAACCTTTGATTTGAAAATTAAATAAAAATAAAAATAAAAATGAGAATAAGATCATGTGGGTCCCACAAAACGTTGTGTTTTACTAGTAATAAAAAAAAAAAAAAGCATGGTTGAAATATCCAAGCTTCGTTTGGGGGGCATAAACCGACGCTGGCCATTAATGAGTCTAATAATAACAGCACATCTAACTTTGGATTTTCTATTCCAGTTTTTCAGTCTTCTTTTATTTCTCAACATCTCCCGCCCATCCATCCATTTTTAAAATTTCAGTAAATTACTCTTTAATTATACAATTTTTTATTATAAAAAAAATATTATTAAAAATACTATAATTTAACTCATTTTAAATTTAATTAAATAATTTATGTATTTAAAATATTTTTAAAATATTTAAATTTATATTATTAATTATAAAAAAATATTAAATATATTTTTGTTTATTTTTTATATCAGTATTGTTAAGACAAAATAAATAAATCAACTATATGTGTTTCATAATTTTTATTTATTTATTCATAAAAAATATTTTGAATATATAAATAATTTAATTATAATTATAATTATAATTATAATAAATTAATTTTTTTTAATTTTGACATTTGTCACTCCAATTTCACTTTTAGGACATAACATAACATTTTTACCTCCATTCTCTCTCTTTTTTGTTTTGTTTTATTATTTTAATATTAATTAATTAATTTTTATACCATTTATTTTTTGAGAAAGTTTTAAAATATTTTTATACTTATTATATAGTTCATTTAACAATTTTTTAAATAAAAAATTTTAAAAAATACAATAATATTTCAATTTTTTAAAAATATTAACATAAAAAACAACAAATTAATATGAAAAAAAGAAGTAAAAGGTAAAATTACATTGTTTGCCAAAAAATAAAATAATAACGTAACAACTACCTTTAATTTATAAAAAAGTTTGTATGGTTTTGTAATAAAAATAAAGAGATATAATTAAGATATTTTTAAAGAATAATTTACTGTTAAAATTTTTATAGATAACCAATAAATTATGATAATGATTGTATCCATAAAATATCCAAATAGGCTAATATAGCAAAAACGAGCAGTATCTAGTCTTCCAATTTTCCATCCCTCCTCCGTATTCTTTTCTCAGAACTTTTCCTCTGATCCAAACACTGGTAAGATTTCATCAATGCGCACCGATGCAGGGTCATTTCCGAAATAATCTGGTAAAACAGGGGCATTTTCTTTCCCAACCTCTCGACGGCGATTTACAGCATTAGCTCTGCGAAAAAAACTGACTGACGTGGACCCTGAGCGTTCAAAGTATGTCATGTGTGTGTCCCTCACCTTGCCTTGTACAGGAAACAAGATTTGCATTTTCTTCAAAATTTGTAATTTCATTCTTGTGTATGTCTTCTCAGTCTCTGTCTCTTTCTCTTTCCCTCTCTCCATTGGTCACTCACAACAAAGCTGTTCTCTTTTCTTCTTACGCTTTACCTTTCTTTCCCCTCATTTACAATATATATTTTTGTACTGGCTTCTGTTTTTACTCACTACCCACGCTTCTTTCTCTTTGAGGGGTGGGCTAGCGGTTGTTGAATCCCCAAATTTGTTTCATTTCGGTGGTCCTTCTGTTTGGTTTCAATCCCATTTTGATATTTCTTTATTCCGGTCCATGGTGGTACCCAAATGATAGACGAGAAAGTACAGCGAAGTAAGCAAAGGATGTTTTTCAAAGCTTTTGAGTTTCTGCAAGTTTTCTTGAACCATTAGAAGAGAGTGACAATCTGTTATCTCTTTCATTGGTGAAATTCGTTAGTTGAGTTTATTGGGTCTTCGTTTTCACGCCTTTAGACACAGTGGTCGGTTGGCTAGATATTATTCAATCCAGTTCGGTCTTCCTGCAGATGGGTTTCACCCTTTTTCTTATCGTTTTTTCTTTTTGGGAGCGAGGCTGGAAATTCTAAGATGCTGATGATAATAATGATAAACAAAAAAGTTTATAATATTCTGTTTGTTTTGCTGTGTGTTCAACTGTCCAATAGAATTGGTAGACAATAAAGAAAAAGAAAAGTTTGGATCTTATTCCAGCCGTCCCTTTTCTTTCTAGTTTTCTAGTCGCCAATGATGTTTTTGATCTTCTAAAGCCAGAAAATGGCCGTTGCAAGTGAATCATATTTATATGTTTTTAAATGCACGTCTCTCTCATTGTTGTTACGCATTTCTTTAGACTCCCAACTCTGCTGTATTTTTTATTTCATTTACTTGATCCAAGTTGAATCTGCGACTGTGCAGGGGTAAAACTTGATGCTGAACTTTCATTGCCTCAGAGAGCTAAACGACCTCTACTTTTAGTTATTTTGGTGGTGACTGCATTATTTTCTGTTGAACATGAAGAAATGACACTATTTCTGTAGCGGAATCTTTAGTAGAGGTTTCCTCTAGTGTTACCAATAGTAGAGACAACTAGTAGGATCCAAAACACTCATTTTAACTTTTGAAGCTACTGCAAATTCTTGCTTTCTGAGCCAAGAGGGTATCTGATTCTTCACGGATTTTCTACTATTTTGGGAACGTACTGCAGAATCCCACTTGGTTTTGACAGAAAAAGCAAGATACTGAGAAAGTTGAGAGTGGGTTTAATTGTGGCGTAACAGAAGGTTTGAATTTGGTTAAAAGGGTATTGTCAAGGGTTGCTTTGTTATTGCTCGGTGGAATATCGGCATTATGTTGATAAATGTACTGGTGCTTTACAAGGTTGGGGCAGACTAATTATATTAAATGTGTTACTTGCGTTTCTCTCCATCGTTTTTAAGCATACAAGAACATATGGCTTTCATAGTTATAGAGAGTTAAACCCGTTGAACAAGACGTTTCTTTTTGGATTATTGGTGCTGATGAATCGAGAACAGAAGCGAGGGAAGCAAGAAAAGGGTTCTGATGGTGCTGAGAAGGTCATTGTTGCCGTTAAGGCATCAAAGGAAATTCCCAAGACTGCTCTTGTTTGGTCTCTGACTCATGTTGTGAAACCTGGGGATTGCATTACTTTGTTAGTGGTTGTGCCTTCACAAAGTTCAGGTAATTTCCCTTTCGTCTCCATTAATTAATTATTTTTTTTGTTTTTGTCAGATTTTTATTGGTGAATGGTGATTTTGATCTTATAATCATTGTTTCCTATATGGTCATTCCTTCTTTTTATTGTGGGGCTGCTTTTAGTTTGCAATCTGGACATATAAGTTGTAGACTTGCTTCGAACTATATCATGGTTGGAGAAATGACGCTGAGTGTTTCTCAAAATTATACACCCCTTGCATTTTGGTTTGAAGTCTATATTCATGTGGCAGACACTGAATTCTATTAGTGTTCTTGATGAGTATTTGAACTCTAACTATGCTTTCGCTATGTGCAACTGACGTTTATTCTGTAAATATGCAGGTAGAAGATTATGGGTTTTTCCCAGATTTGCCGGTGACTGTGCCAATGGTAACAAGAAATCTCCTTCAGGAGCAATTTCAGAGCAGAAGTGTGATATCACCGATTCTTGTTCTCAGATGATCCTGCAGCTTCATGATGTCTATGATCCAAACAAGGTTAGTAGCCTTGATATATGAAAGGCTTGTGCATCTTGAACGTTTGATGTTTTATCCTTATGCCAACCTTTTTCAACAGATAAATGTCAACATTAAAATTGTTTCCGGATCACCTTGTGGAGCAGTAGCTGAAGAGGCCAAGAAAGCCCAAGCCAATTGGGTCGTATTAGACAAGTAATAGTCTATCTTATCTTTTCTCCACAGAAAGGCATGCTATTATAACTATGAAAACTTAATCATGAATTCCTATTTTCCGATTTACTATTTTGTTGATATGAGATTGTAATCTTGTCCACGTGTTGTTGGTATTTTTGTGTTGCTTATTTTTCAGACAGCTCAAACATGAGGAAAAACGATGCATGGAAGAGCTACAGTGCAACATTGTGGTTATGAAGCGTTCTCAACCAAAAGTACTCCGCTTGAATTTGGTTGGCTCACAAAAAAAGGATCTTGAAGAAGCAGGTCCTTTGCCTTCTGATAAAGATGAGATGCCTGGAAAACAAGCCAAAAAGAAGAATGATTCTTTAAATTCCATAAAAGCACCGGTTGTCACTCCAACTAGCAGCCCGGAGCTAGGGACACCATTTACTGCAACTGAAGCTGGCACCTCATCAGTTTCAAGCTCAGATCCTGGAACCTCACCATTTTTTGTCTCAGAGATGAATAGCGAGTCAAAGAAAGAGGAAACAATCAAAGAAAATCAAGAGCTTGATGATACTAATTCAGACACAGACAGTGAAAATCTGTCCACATCTTCAGCAAGCTTGAGATTCCAGCCATGGATCACAGACTTACTTTTACATCAACGATCGTCCCAACATGCAGAAGAAAGATCTGAGAGATCTCATGATAAGCCTCAAACATCCACAACCAGAACTCTGCTAGAGAAGCTCTCAAGGCTTGACAGGGAAGCTGGAATTGAAATCTCAACCTATAGAACTGAATTGGATTTCAGTGGAAATGTAAGAGAAGCAATAGCATTATCCAGAAATGCCCCTCCTGGTCCACCTCCATTATGTTCAATATGTCAACACAAGGCACCTGTTTTTGGAAAACCTCCAAGGTGGTTCAGCTTTGCTGAGTTGGAGCTTGCTACTGGTGGATTTTCACAAGCCAACTTCTTGGCAGAAGGAGGATTTGGGTCTGTTCACAGAGGGGTTCTACCAGATGGACAAGTCATTGCTGTCAAGCAACATAAATTGGCTAGTTCTCAGGGTGATCTTGAGTTTTGCTCAGAGGTAGAAGTCTTGAGCTGTGCTCAACATCGGAATGTTGTTATGCTGATTGGATTCTGTATAGAGGATAAGAGAAGACTGCTGGTTTATGAGTATATATGCAACGGATCACTGGACGCTCATTTATATGGTAATTTCTCCTGCTTCCGTACCAAATCCTATAATCCCAGAAATATATGTTTGGATTGTCTTGAACTTATTGAAGTCATTCAAAGTTGATATATCCATGAACTGCTGAGTTTTTGTATCTGTCATTATTAACTAATTGGAAAATGGGCTTAGATATACCTAATCCATATTGAGATTCAAGCCCTTAGACTATTACATAGGACTTGATCCATACGCCCAAACAATGAGATGAAGTGTGATTTTCTTGTACTTAAAGGCTGCAGTAATGCAGAATTTGTATTTGATCTTTTCATGTTATGTAATAGAATATAGGAGGGTATTACTGCTACTGACTTGATTTTGATGATTGACCTAATACCTTGAAGTGTTTCAGGGAGACAACAGGAGCCATTAGAATGGTCTGCACGGCAAAAAATTGCTGTTGGAGCTGCTCGAGGGCTGCGATATCTTCATGAAGAATGCAGAGTGGGTTGCATTATCCACCGTGACATGCGGCCAAACAACATTCTCATCACCCATGATTTTGAACCGCTGGTAGGGTAGTCCTTCGTTTATTTTATCAATGATTAAGTAATTGTGGATTCTCTTAATATTTTAAGATTTTACTCGAATAAATGTCATGGATTTTCATAGTTGCCTACAGATTGTGTACCTTGAAATATAAACAATGTTAAGGCACATCAAATATCTGTCTCATTATCTATTATGAATGTATTTTGTTGAATTCTGCAAGGTTGGAGATTTTGGACTGGCAAGGTGGCAACCTGATGGAGACACTGGTGTGGAAACTAGAGTAATTGGAACTTTTGGGTAAGTGTTGTGTTACTCCTTAATCAATTTCATTGCAACATAAATATGCAACTAAGCTGTGGTGCTGCTATGTAGATATTTGGCTCCTGAATATGCTCAAAGTGGCCAAATCACTGAAAAGGCCGATGTTTATTCCTTTGGGGTGGTACTAGTGGAGCTTGTTACTGGGCGAAAAGCTGTGGATCTCAATCGGCCTAAAGGACAGCAGTGTCTTACTGAGTGGGTAAGTTAGAGGATAATAACATCTAACTTATGATATTTAAGTATCTGATATTGGTCTCATCTTCAAGATTTGGAATAAATAACCTTGTACCTTAATGAGAAACATGACACTCAAGTTTGACAAATGGAAGACCACAAGTTTCTTTTATTGTTCATGCCTTTGCCTTGAGTAATTGTGACCATTTAAATATTAAACAGGCACGACCACTGTTAGAAGAATATGCCATTGAGGAACTCATTGATCCAAGGCTGGTAAATCGCTATGCAGAACATGAAGTCTATTGCATGCTGCATGCTGCATCATTATGCATACGGCGAGATCCTCATTCTAGACCCCGCATGTCACAGGTAAAGGAAAATTTTTAACAGTTCTTTCTTGCAATTTGGAAAAGAATGTATGCTAATCCCACAGCTGCATATCTCCTTGAACTTAATTCAAATAGTTGTAGGCTAATCCTAAAAGAAAGTAGGAAAGGATAGCTGCATATTTTGTACAAAAGGATTGGAACATGTCCGCTAACAGATCAGAGGATTTTGTAGCAATTTTGTTTTTGTTTCACTCGAACCTGAAGGCTATGTTGTTTCACTCGCCATCTTTGGTTTGCTCTCCTAACTGGTTTGGCATACTTGTGCTTCTGGTTGAAGGTTCTCCGAATACTAGAAGGTGACATGGTCATGGACACAAATTACCTATCAACTCCCGGGTACGATGTGGGAAACCGGAGTGGTCGAAATTGGTCAGAGCAGCAGCAGGAGAGGCAACACCATTACAGTGGACCCTTGCTGGATGAGTCACTGGAAGCATTCAGTGGGAAGCTCTCTCTGCAGAAATACAGGCCTGCTGCTGCTTATTGGGAAAGGGACAGGCCAAGGAGGACTTCATGTGAAGATGATATGTAAAGCGGTTCCCATTGAAAACTACATGCTTGTTATTCTAAATATGTTTCTTCCCCTTCTATTTTGTTAGTTTTCATGCTATTCTTCTGCAATGAGATCGAATTTTGCATCTGTATAGTAGAGGGAAAGTAGGATAGTTTACATATAGAAGCTTTTGAAATTCTTTAGGGAATGTACGTAAACTAGTGCCTAATGGCCTCAAAAATGGATCAAATAGCTTGCTCTTCTTTTGTCTTATACATGGCCGTACAGAGGATTGAGTCTAAATTTTTTTACAAATTAATCATACTCTTCATTCACTCATTGTTATATTAAGGATTATTTAGTACTGTATCTTAATCTTAGTATTTTAAATGATATTAAGTATATAAAAGTGTTAAGATTAAATTATTTTTTATTTTGTTGACAGATGTCTTAATTATATATATTTTTTGTTTTATTAAAAAAATTATATAATTTTTTCTTTAAAATTAAGAATTAAAAATTAAAAAATATAATAATTTAATATAAATATAAATATAAATTAAATTAAATTTTAAAATATTTTAACTTTGTTTATTACTAATTATAAAAATTGTTTAAAAATAATTTATTTTTAAATTTATTTATTATTGAATATAAAAGACTTTTAAAAATTATTTAATATATTTTTTTATTTACTTATATTTATATTATTAAGAAAGAATGAATAAATAAATAATTTTTATTTTATAATTTGTTTAAAAAATATTTTAGATATGTAAATAATTTAATTAAAGTTAAATTTAAAATTAGGTTAAATTGTAATTTTTTTATTTTTTAAAAAAATTATATATTTTTTATAATATATAAAAAATTATGTAACTAAAATATTTTTTAATTTATTCATTTTAAATATAACGATATTTATATCTTAATATCTAAAATATGACAGTATGGGAGATATTAATAGGTTGCTGTGGGGTGGTTAACTTGAATGCTCTCTACCTCTATCGCTCTGACCTTAATAAATGTCTGAGCAGGTACATGAATGCATTGAGAAGCTAACAAAGATTTGCAGAGTTTTCATTTGAAATTGGAAGTAAGAAACAGACTTACAGAGACAATGATAACATGAAATCACAGGTAGCTTTAAGCATTAATGAGATGTCAGAGTTTTCGAATTCAAACTTTCTGAAACAAGTAAAACAAGAAAATGTTGGTTGGATGATGAAGACAAGCCACAAAGGCTGAGAACTACTATGAATGATTAAGATAAATGTTTATTGTCGTTTATCAGCATCTGTTGGCATGTTATAACAAGTTGGTTTTACCTTTTACATCTTATCCTGTAACTACAACATCCTGTGCTAATTTAAGGACCGTATAATAATAAAATTGTCTTGTTCCTGCACGAGATCTCTTCCATCTTATTCTTATTCATGTTCCTCAAATGGTTGGATACCAATGCCATCTATGTTTTAAACTTCAGTACTAAGTTGTTGTTTTTTTTCCTCTCTCTCTTTGCTTCATTTTGATAATATTACATATAGAACTTGTATGAATCTGGCTCCTTTAAATGGTAGTAATGTTTAAGGAAGAGAACACCCCCAATCCTTCCCATTATGTTGGAAGTATTCTAGAAATTTACAGGGCTGGGAATAGAATCTCAGACACCAGGAAATATGACAGAGGAATTACAAAGATGACCTTTTTATGAAACTAGAACTAGAAATTAAGCAACAGTGAAGTACCTAGAATTATTTGATAAGTTAATCAAGCATAATGTTAACCAGATTTTATAAGGAAGTTATTGATTATGTGACTCATATTTTATATATGGGGCTAGTTAATGAAGTGAAAATGTGAGTATTAAGCCGTATTGTCCTGACCGTGACTAATTTTACATAATTTTTTAATAAATAGTTTATCTAACCATTTAGAGTAGAGATAAGTTAATTGCCGAACCTATTGAAAAAATTTATGTATGTTTTCTTCTACTCTTTAATTATTGTCGAATTTTCTCAACAAAAGTCATAGTGGACATATCTTGTTTCTTTTTCATATTAGGAATAGGCATATCACATATTTCAATGCTTTTCTTATATAATTATTTAATAGGGTAAGTTCCACTACCATTTTCATATATTTATCAAGTAACACTTTTATATTTTTATCTTTTACCATCATTTTTTTTATACATGTTTTTATTTATTATTATTTGTGTCATTTTTTATGAAGGGTAACTTTTTAAAATTTTTTTAATTCTCCTTTAAATAATATGTTCGAACAGTGTTTTGAAACTGCAACAGTGAAATTTTTTATGGTTCAAAAGAAAAGTAAAAAATTTTAAAAAATTATCATACATAGAAAATAGTTCAAATAATAAAAAAAACAAATGAAAAAATTGATGGTGAGAGGTAAAAATAAAAAAGTATTGCATGGAGAGTGTATAAGAAGAATGCTTTAGCATAGTAAGGGCCTATTTATTAATACCCACTTATTACACGGTAATTGCTTTTCTCTAATTAACAACCAAATTATTTTTTAGTCTCCCTCCACCTTTGCTAAGAGAAATGAAGATCACATCTATTTATTTATCATTAATTTTATATAAAATACTAAATTATGTAAATAATTTTTTACGTTAAAAAGTATAGGCTAAAATGTAAATAATTTTCTTCAACTTAAGAAGTTGTTCAATGTACTCCAAAAATTAGTAATGTACCACTCTAAACTTGATATTTTATTCAATTTAGCCTTGTCGTTAACTTTTTTTTATTAAAGTGACTCTCCCAACAAATTATTCTACCTAAGTTGAGAGAAAGTAAATTGTACAATTCCCAAAGTTGAACGAGAATATTTGTATTTTAACCTTAACTTTTTTAAGGAAAAAGATAATAGTCAAGTTAAATTAAACAAAATTTTAAGTTTAGAAAATACATTTTTAACGTTTAGAATACAATATATTAAATTATACAACCCTTAAATTGAAGAGAATTCCTTGCATTTTAACCAAAAATATAAAAAGTAATATAAATTTAATAATATAAAAATCATATTTCTTGCCATGAAAATCGAATACAAGATACAGTTATATAAGAAAAGTATAAATTTTCTTTGAGAGGATGATTTTTTTTTAAAATAAAATTTTAGATGTAACATTAAAAGGTTAAAGTGTGAACTTTATGGATTCTTTATCTTCCTTTGATATATAGAATACCTTAAATTCTCATATTACATGTCCAAATAAAATTGAATAAATTTTGTTTAATATCTTAAAAGTATCAATTCAAATGAAGGTTTCACTTTCTTACATTGAGTTTGACAAGTATAAATTGAGCATTAAACACCAAGAGCTCTTCTTAACTATCAGGAACGAATCTAGACATTACCTAAAGGGGTTGAAAGCATCAGCACCCAACAACGGCCATTGTCCAATGGTCCATAGTAGCACAACGATCACCAGCACCTAGCTAGCCACTCCAATTTCCTCCAGCGCAACGGTTCACAGTACCAACACCAACATCCAGTCATGGCTATCCCCCTTTTCGACACGAAGCGAGAGCCCATCTTAATTCTTGCAGAATGACTCGTGTGTACGTTCCAGTGGTTCCATTGTTTCAAACCGTCAAGTTTCAAACTTTCAACTATAGTTACAAGTTACCACTTCTTATTATCACCAGGTGATTTGTTTGGGTTTGTTAGAGAATGTTTTTTTTTTTCTTATAGGAAGAATGACATTTTTTAAGAAAAAATTGTTTTATATTTGGATGCAATAATTTAAAAGAACTTTTGAAATAAGGTGAACAATTTTAGAAATGAAGATTTCTCTCTCTTCTTATTTTTTTTCTTATCAGCAAAAGTTAAAAATTTTAACTTCTCGTTATATGAAGGTTTCTTCATTTTCATTAACTTATCCATTTTCTATAAGTTCAAACAAATAGTTAAATTTTTATCAGAATGTATTATTTTTTTAAAAAAATAATTTATTCTCAAAATAAACCCAAACAAACAAGGTCATAGTTTACCCCTCTGTTGCCTTTGCGTTTAAGAGACGCATGAGCTATGATGTAATGATGCTGTGTTTTTATTTTTTTTATTATCAATTTAAAAAAATATTTATAATTATATTTGTTATACCTCTCTTACACTTTTCTTTTAACTATTAATATATTATAACAAAATTACATAATAAATAATTTTTTAAAAAGTTAATTACTTAATAATTTTTTTAAGAAATAAACTTATATGTATATATTTACAAAAATTTAGAGGAAGGGGCCCAGGCCCCTGTCCCCTTGATCTATCCATGTTAACTGTACACTTATGAGCAAATCACATTTTCAAGAAATTTTGCTGTTTTTTACAATTCTTTTAATTACCTAAGTAATAGTATAATATAAAAATGAGTGAGTGATGAATTATTAAAAAATAAATTTTATAAAAATAATTTTGTAAATATAAAATGCCTCTTTATAACTATTTTTATCTTCATCACAAAAAATACTCTAATATTATTATTTTTGTTAAGATCGTATTACGTATTTTATGTGTTTTTTAATAAAAAAAATACCACATTAATATAGTATAATTATGGTTGTTACCTCCATATTTACTTTTTGTAATTTTGTAATTTTTTTTATAATTAATAGAGTATTTCTTAGGTTATATATATATTTTTTGAAAATTCTTAAAAATATTTTTAAACTTTTTCTAAAATTTTTTACTTTAAAAAAATAAGCCTAAAAACTGTTATTGAATAAATCTTATTTAAAGTAAAAAAATTTTAAAAATATTTCAAAAATTTTTTAAAAAATATATGAAATAAAAAAGACTCCATTAATTTAAAAAAAAATGTGACTCTACATCCTCGAAAATAAAGCTATAGTACCATCCCCCAATATTAGGGGTATACGCGGTGCGGGCGGTGCGGTTTTTCACGAAACCACAAACCGCACCGCATAAAAAAATGCTGTGCGGTGCGGTGCGATTTTTTGAAATTTGATATAGAAAATCGCACCGCACCGCACCACATATTTGCGGTGCGGTGTGGTTTTAACCGCGGATTTAATCGCATACCTAAAAAATAAAAAATTTTAATAAAATAATCTCTACAATTGATTTTAAAGAGAAGTATAACACAATATTT
>JASKGM010038074.1:0-23349 GCA_034509205.1 Ceratonia siliqua
TTTTTGGCCAAATTTATAATTTCCATTTCCTATATTATTGGGACTTATCACTTCCCATTTTCATTATGCTCTTTCTCAAAGGTATTAATGTTCATATCTATTTTAGCATGAGAAATAATGAACGAACATTGTAAAATCTCCAGATTGTGAGAAAAAGTGAGAGGATGATTTCCCTAAATGAGAGAATTATTATGACAAACAAGAGTATTTAAATCCAGAATGAAGAACTGAATAAAATATCGAATTACAAATTTTCATTCAAAGGATATGATAAGGTCCATGATTAAAAAGTCAAATGGCTTTGGACTTCAGCTAGATGAGTCAAGACTAAAATTAAATAACACTAAAAAGTGTAAATACTATGAATCACTTCACATCACAGTAATTGAGAAGTTGGCCTCCTTGATCTGGTCTGATTCGACAGTTTCACTTCTCATCATCCCCTATAATGGGATTAAATGAACTATCTCCTTCATGGTGAAGAAAGGGATCGGTATTGATGCTTAGGCCATTCTGATCCAATGTGATGGTCCCAAGCTTAAGCCGGTTCACAACTTGCTTCCTAAATGCCTTGTAATTCTCTATTGTGTGGCCAGTAATACCGAAGTGATATGTGCATTGAGCATTAAAGTCATACCAAGTTGGGTAAGGTGGCTAGAACGGCTCAACTGATACTGGGCTTATGACACAAACATCAAATAACTGATTGTAAAGCTCAATGTTTGACATTTGAAAGTTAGGAAATGATTTCAGAGAATTTGACTTTGGCATAGGCGCTTGAATATAACTAACTTCTGGCTCTTTTTTCTGAAAGTAACTTTTCTTTTGTCCTTGCTTTGCAGGCTCATCATTCTTGACTGGTATCTTTCCAGCCCTTATCAATACTTCTATTCTTTCTCCTGCTTTGATGAGATCAGAATAATCTCTGTAGGCACTTCCCGCCATGAGGCCAATATAGGGAGCTTCCAGCGTTCCCAAAAAGTAGGAACATGTCTCGGTATTTGTCATTGGTAGCTGGACTTCAGCTGCCAATGCTCGCCATCTTTGGGCATATTCTTTGAATGTCTCCTTATCCCTCTTCTGTATGACTTGCAGTTGTTCCTTAGTAGGAGCAGTATCTAAATTAAAATGATAATACCTAAGAAAAGCATCTGCCAGATCTTCCCACCGGTTAATTCAAGAATGATCCAATAGCATGTACCACTGAAATGCTGCCCCAATGAGAATCTTATGGAAAACGTTTAGCAGTAACTTCTCATCATCTCCTGCTACGACCATTTCTGTACAATGGGACCTCAGATGGAATTGGGGATTCGTGGTCCCATCATACTTTACGAATTCCGAGATCGTGAAATCTTTTGGGATATTTACTTGGGGAGTTAGCCTCAATTCCTTTGCACTGATCACTCCAAATGAGCCATGTCCTTGCATTGCCTTCATTTTCTCTTCTAATTTGAGAACTTGGTCTAGGACCCACTTTTCTTATGTTGACTCAGGTGGTACGAGCGGTGTTTGGCCGTAACTACATCCTTCAGGTATTCCATTCACAGTATTTCGTTCTTCACTCGGAGGATTAACACCCGCTAGTGGTGGAGGTACGACATTAGCCATTATAGGGATACCAGAAGTTTGGCCGAAATGGAGTACTCCTGGGTATGGTTGGGCTGTATTCCCTTCCCTCATATTGTTAGCCATGAGATCCATAAGTTTGACCAACTGATCCTGAATTTGGTCCATCCGAGCCCCTAACCTCTGAATGCTCTCAATATTGGACTGTTCAATCGACATGGCACCAAATCTCGTATATGTACTCTGGAGAGATTAGGAACGCTTGGTTAGGGCTTTCTTAGGTAGCGCAAAGGTATTTCTCGCTTTTCTTTTTGAAAACAAAACAAGTTTATTGAAGTTTGACCATTAATGGTTTAATATTGTTCTTCGAATCATTGATTTCTATATTGTGCAAATATTGGCATTTTAAAATTTTCATTCCCATCCGTGCCCTTATTGAGAGTACAATACTCTACAAAGGAAAAACATAGTTAACATTATCCTAAGGAGGTATAAAACCGTCACATATGTATTGCTTACAATTATGCATAATTAATGCCAATATTTTAGCTTCAATGATTTAAAGACATTGACATAAAAACCAAGAATGGTAATGGAAAATGATGAGAATGCCATTTAAAAATAAAACAGCACAAATAATGTAAAATCTTTTTGGTAAAATTTTTTTTGATTAATTTTAATTTTAATTTTTTTTTGGATTGACTTTTCAAAGCAATGAAATGCAATATTTAAAGAGACGATGAGGAGACGGAAAACACTCTTCATTGTCCTATTTCGATTGGCTTTAGGGTAACTATATGTACCATGAATGGTTAACCCCTAACTACAAGGTAGCTTCTAGAGTCAGATTAATAGTGCACTGGTTTCATGGCATATTTATTATCCTAGTGGAATGGTCTTTTAGAATAAACTGCTCCCACTGAAACAGCGAGGATCTCAACTTTCTAGCTGCATTACATAGGTGGACAGAGCCTCCATATGCAACCAACCGATTAAGTGAGTTTACAACTTGAGTGGAGGCTTTCGTGAATACCCCGGAGAATAAATCCCACCGGGTATCATTACGCCACCTCCAATTCTAACCTATGGCTTCATAGACCCGGGTATAGGGCCCAAATGTGTGTGCAAGGGTTGCGTATAGTGCACAGTGTGTGTGAAGAGCACATGAACTTTGGTCTTATTATTTACCCATAAAAGGAAACCCAATACCAATAGAATAGAGCAATCATTTTGTCATCTACCCTAGGGTGTATAGATATAGCATTAATCATCATTTACCCTAAGGTTCTAACAGTTCATGCAATAAAGAAAGCTGTAAACAACTACACAGAACAGATAACCAACTTGCAAAACATAAATATATAACAGACTGAAATTACTATAGAAAAAAATAATATAAAAATGAGGGGTGTCAGACATTTTTTTTATTATTATTTTTTTTAAGCACAAGCAAATTATTAAGGGTTTGACTCTCAAACATCCCCAGTGGAGTCGCCAAATTGTCACAACGTGACGGATGGGAAAATACCACCGTCGTGACCCTAATGGCGATAAAAGGAAAAAAATACAGAGATAAAAATGGAGTCACCACTAATTAATTATAAGGATAATTGGGATCCTTTAAAAATCCAAAAACTGGCCCTTGAAACCAGAGGATAGGTTCGGGAGTCTAATTACATGTGAGGAAGGTGTTAGGCACCCCACAGCATCCATCCCTAAGGATGGTTACCCTAAATTTGTTTGTGCTTAAATTTATTAGTGTTTGAATTACCCCTTTTTATTATTGTGATTTAAATAAAGAAATGAGAAATTTGGACCTGTCTTACTGTGTAAGTGCCTATGTACCCTTAAGGGATCAAGGTCCACGTAGTTCGAATTAATTTGATTTAAAAATTGCCCTAAAATAGGATGAAGACAAATACAGGAAATTGGGTTTCCACATAGAGTTTAGCAAAATGAGAGATTAATTCTCTACATAATATTTGAGAAAATAAAGACGGAATGGGAATATGTGATTCCACATAAAGCTTAAACAGAATGAGAGAATATATCCCCACATAATGTTCAAAATAGTGAAGACATTATAGGAGATGAAACTCCATATAAAGCTTCATCAGAATGGGAGAATATTTCCCCACATAATGTTCAAAATAGTGAAGACAGTATAGGAGATGAAACTCCATATAAAACTTCATCAGAATGGGAAAATATTTTCCCACATAATGTTGAATTTCAGTAAAGTTCGAAATTTGTAAAGTATAAGGACCAAAATAGTATTTTTGAAAATGTTGGGGTTTACTTTTACAATTACTCCCATGGGCCTTGAACCCTTTAGAAAAATAATTCAATCGGGTCTTAAGAGCCTAATTAGGAACTAACTTACTGGGCCATTGAAACCCTTTATTAGTTAAACCCTTAATTTAATCTTTTGAAGGCTCCTTATAAAATTGGGCCCTTAAAACCCTTTTGGATTGAATTTAACTAATTGGGCTTTTTAAATTACTCTATTGATATATTGTTGCAGCCTTATTTATCAAGATGAAACCCAATAGATTGATAGGGCCCTTAAAGCTATTTAAAAACGATTGGGTCCTCTAAAAAAAGATGTTAGAATACTAGGCCCACGGAAACTCTTTTCCTCCTCTTTTTTTGTTATGCCTAACCGCCTTACAACTATTAGAATATGGCAAGTCATACATTAATGATTAACACATAAAAAAAAAACATGCCCTGTTTCCAAATGTCAAAACAAAAATCAATAGAAATGTTGATGATAATAAACTGAAACATCAATTGAGGGACCTCTTTAAAGTCAGAAATGAATGATTTAATTATCAACTTGATCCCTGATTGAGTAATATTATTTTGAACGAATTTTAAATTTGCACCCATCTATGTCAATCAGATTGCTCCCATGAAACCAAGTTGGGATTAACGGGGTGCAACCCTTTGGACATCAAATAGGAAAATAGGAATTTTTTAGCTGATCATCTAGATTAGACTCACCCCTCCCCTAAATTAGATTAGTTAAAAATAGAACAATGAAACATTACTTCTCCCCATTTTTAGATGGCTTAAAATCAGAATTGAAAATGAACAAGAACAGACCTATCTCTCTATCTTATGCAAGTAAGTCTGACCCTACAGCTTAACTACATCCTGACTGAAATTAGGGGAGGCACGCATGAAACAAGATTTAAACAGAACTAAGGACTAGCAGTTCCTCCTTACTTCAATCAGACAGACAACCCATTTTTAGATTGATAGGTTAAGCCTCAGCAAACAGAAAACCATAGCTCCCATTGATCTAAGCAAAAGGAGTCAGTTCAATATACCAGAAATTGCCAAAACTTGGACTAGAATTAATTTCAGACCAAGGATGACATCCACTTAGAATTACACTAACATGCATATTGAAATCAATTCTACGCTAGAACGAACCAGTCCAGATCATACAATGGCTGAAACCATGCTCAAACTCATATTTAAATGGTAATTAAATTCATACTCAAATCCAGTTTGAAACTTAATTCATCTACGCAATAATAATTAATTTGAAATCGAAACCTGAGCATAAGTTCCCCAACATCAGTGCATTCTAATCCCAGCAAAAATCCCTTAGCCTTAAACAGACAACCCCTAATCTTAGCAAGACCGGAGTCTAACTGCGCCTAAATAGCAATGTGACTTTACGTTTAAAATTAAATCACATATAGGAAGGAAAGAAATTGTTAATCAAACCACAACAAGTGCAAAACATAAAAGGGCCACATCCGGGGAAATTACACATTCCATTGGGACCTGGGATTCAGCATACAAATTTGCAGCTAAACAACTAGAATTTGATCTGCAAGATGGCAACCAACCCAGAAAAAATACCTTCCTCGGATTATCGCACAAGGAAACTTTGAAGTTTGAATCAGAAAAACTAAACTCCTTTCCAAAACCCTCAGGAAGTTGCTCTCGGATTCGCTGATTTTCCCCCCCAAATTTCCTGAAGCTCTCAGTTTCGTGCTCCCCAATCTTGTCTCAGACTTCCTCTTCCTTTTTTTGTGATTCTCCAAAACCGTGAAGCTCCTCCTCCTTCAAAATCCGCTTCCCCTTCCTCGGTTGGTCTCCGTTGGCTTTTATAGCCCCAAAAAAAATATAACCGAATCGAATCCCTTCAGTCACGATGTTAGATGAAGCGAAAAGAGGAAATAATTCTAGGGTTTCCTTTTGAGGTGGTGATGGAAGCGGATTTGTTGGTGATTAAGGAATGTTGGGTAGCAAAAGTGGCGTGATAGAGGGGAGACGGAGCGGAAATGGGAGGAGATTGCGTGGGGATGGAGGAATCAGGCGCGGGGGGAAGTGAAGGATTTTAGGGAGATGATGGAGCCAGAGGCGCGGGATGAGGAATTAGGGGAAAAAGGAAATCCGGGTCGGGCGGTTCGGGTAAGGCGGGTCGGTTCGTGGATTGGGCCAAAAATCTTTTTTTTTTGGTGGGTTGGGCTTGTTCCGTTTTTTTTGTTCTCTTTTCTTTTCTTTTATTGTTTTTTCTTTGTTGTTGTTTATTTTCTTCTTTATTTTTTATTATTTTAGCATTTCTAATAATTAAAATTTTTTTGTATTTTTTTATTTTTCTAAATTAAAAAAATAACTTGGACAAAATCAGGTGTTTACAGTGTGACTATTGAAATTATGAATTGCATGACTTGTTACATGTAACATGTTTGCTTTTCACCAAAAAGATTAAATTAATCAATCTTATTTCTTATTTCTTAGGTAAATTAACTTCGGCCCAGTGAATATCATGATTTGTACTTTGATATTTTTTTATAATGAAATCATAAATTTTTTGGTTATTTTTTTTATGATATTTCTTGAGGTATTTTTTAAAAGCCATAGTACACTGAAGGATGCTTTTTAAAGTACATATTCAAAAGAACATTCCTATTTTAATATATATATCTTTTGGCTAACATTTACTTTTTATCTTTTGATTTTGCCTGATTTCAATTTGTCCTAATTTTTTTATTTAAATTTTGTTCCTTAATTTAAAAAAAAATCATGAAATGTTTACTTTAGTCCAAACATCAGCTACTTGACTAATTACGAATCAATCTTACGTGTTCTCAACATGGTCGATTTTTTTTTCAATGCAATAAACCGTGTTTAAGTGTGGACCATAATTTAAAAGAAAACCTCCGAATTGTTGCCTTAAAGCCGTAGGTTGGTTTCTGTGAAGAAATCCTCAATAGATTTAAGGATGAATCAAAATGGCAACATTTTGGATGCCTAGTTTACGTCAAGCACTCATTTAAACACAACTCGTTGCATTGAAAATTTTTTTTTTGACCACGCACGTCATATACATGTATGTAGGATTAATCTGTTAATTGGGTAGATCTTGTTTGGGTAAAAGAAAACTTTGCATGATTTTTTAGGATAAAATTGAAACTAAGACGATGTTAAAGGACAAAACGTCGATCAATTTTACCATATATTTTTTTACATATCGCTATAGTTTATCACAAAAACTCAATCTACAGCTATATTTTCACATAAGTACCATGCATGTACACAAATCTCACTTGTCTCTATCACTCTTGTGATCAAAATATATTCTTTTAAGCTAATTTTTATTTCATTATTTCTTTTTGCTATTGGTTCATAATTGTTTTTAATTTAATATAACTAATGTAGAAAATTATTTTATATTAAATCGTTTCATAGATAATATGTTTTTTTTTTCTTTGTAGTGCAAGTTAAAATTTTTTCATGCTTATACCCCTTATATTTAGAGTAATATTATATGTTCTCAGCACCTTTTAAAAATTTAAAAGAAACTTTTTGTAAACATTTTAGTAACTTTTAAAATAATATAGTGTCACAACGTAACAGTCGGTGAAAAGCCATCGTTTTATAACTTTGGGCATGTAAGGGAAAATGCAGAGAAAATGAAAGTCGCCACCAATTAATTATAAGGATAATTGGGATCCTTTAAAAAAAAGAAAAAAAAGAAAGGAAAACTGACCCTCGGAACCAGAGGAAGGGTTTGTGATTCTAATTACGTGTGGAGAAGGTGTTAGGCACCCCACAACGTCCATCCCTAAGGATAGTTACCTTAAATTTTTTGTGCTTAATAATTGTACTATATTTAAATTACCTATTTTTATTAATAAAATAATAATGGAGAAAGATAGAGAAATAAATAGCTAGACCTGTCTTACCAAGTAAGTACCTACGTATCCCGAAAGGGATCATGGTTAACGTAATTCAAAATATTTGAATAAATTGATTAGGCGAGATATATGATCTAAGATCTGAGAATGTTAGGACATTAGAGGAATGTAAAATTCTACTTAAAGCCTGAAAAATGAATTAAGACATTGGGAAGAATATACCTTCACTAAATGCCCAAGAAAGTGAGACTTTAGGAAAATAAAATTTTACCGAAAGTCTAGAAAGACAAATAAGTGGAACTTTGGGAAAGATGAACTTCCACTGAAAGCCCATAAGATTTTAGGACATTTGGGAGTATGTAACTCCACTAGATGTCACGAAGATTAAGACTTTAGAAAAAGTAAACAAACTCCTACTAAAAGTCCTTTGAAAGTTGGGTCAGTGGGGTAAGAATATCATTTATGAAAGTATTTAGGCAAGGACGAAAGTTATGGAAATAATAGGGCTGAAATACAATTTTTTGAAAATTGGGGGGTCGAAATGCAATTACTAAAAGTAATGGGGCCAAAATGTAATTACTGAAAAGTTAGAAGTAAATAGGATTTCTAAAAGTATTGGAACATGAATACCTTTTTGAAAATGCTGGAATTATAATGATACTACTAAGATATCTTAGCCAAAATCTGAATTTGTTCAAATTACATTCCCAAACATTTGAGTAAGCCATTGGAGCCAATTTAGAAACATTAGGCCTTGAACCCTTTTTTTATTGTCTAGTCGGGCCTTTGGAGTCTCATTGTGAAAAATTTATTTAAACGAGCCATTGGGGCTAGCTTGGAAGATTTAGTTGGAATTGGCCATTGGAACCCCAAATGTTAAAAGAATTTCTTTATTAAACTTCTATTGTACCAATGCATGTTAGGCATCTTGTTTTCTATTGGTGAGATTGAAACAACAAACAGTAAAAAAATAAATAAATAAAATAAAATAAAATGAGGCTAGTGATGGTAGGTAATAGCTTGTGCAATGCAACAAACAGATGGAGGGGAATTACAATCCAAAGTGAAGTGCGTAACCCAGTTAATATAATGAACACCTCCAGTTAATATAATGAACACCTCTAAATCTCAACAAGCTTTAACTAAAAAAAAAAACTGGAAAATGCTACACCCCTGGTAGAAGTTAGAAAGAAATTTTGGTTCTTAACAATGAAACAATGAAAATTTAAAAAAAATATTTTTTGATTACAAGTGAAAATCAGCAGCTAAAAAAAAGAAACCCAACCACAAATAGCAAACTTTTAAAAGTACATATTGACTAGCGAATGAAGATACTCATCCTAACCATAAACAACCCATTAGAAATTAAGGGAAGGCATCCTGGTTAATGAAGACCCCACAAAATTCAAGAGAACATCCTTTATAAAGGAGCTGACACAGCATACTCCCACCAAACAAGATGGATTAAAGACAAGTTTGATTCAAAAGTAAAGGAACGTGTTGGATCATGTATCAAATAACTGATAAACCTTAGTCTAGTAGATAATATCTTAGATAACTTAGACCACCTTTGTGTAAAATTTCAAAGAATTGCTCTGCCCAAGCAAAAAATATCACAAACCAGATAGCAAATCAACACCATTAACAATAATAAACCAAAATCATGGGTCATAGTATTTATCTTCTTTTAATACGAGCAAAACCTACCCCCTGGCTATGCTGTAACGACATTCAAAACTAGAATACCCAACCTCCACTCCATTGGGAAATAGAAGGAACCGAAAATAAAACAGCCAAATCAAAACATCTAGAAAAGTTGCCTAGATAAAAACATATGAATATGAACACTATTTTATTCGGTGAATGAGCATGATGGAACCAACCCAATTTAAATGACAGAGGGAACATGATGGAGTCAATAGAAGAAATTAGCTACTACAATCAGGACAAAACCCACATGTATTGATTGAGCACCAACCCAACATTATCAAGCCATGGTATGTATTAACGCAGATTAAATTATCATGCAAAATCAAGTTGGCATGTAACTGATTCAGAATCAAATTACTTTAAGAACAACAGCATACACCAATGTAGGATAAACATTTCACCTGAAACCAAATAAGATGTGAACAACTCAGAACCAGCGACCCATGACAGTGGCAATTAGCAGAATTATTAAGAGCAATTAGGCATAATCCTATTGGAAATCCCCACAAACAAACCAATCCGAAGCACATTTGTTTATCACAGAATCAATTACTAACTGGGGGTTAAGGGATTCAGCAATGTTTTGGTATTCAAAATAAACAAACCAGAAATCAAAGCCAAGATACCATGCCTCAGATTATGCACAGGGAATGATTCAAAATCAATGAGCTTCCTCCAGTTTTGTCTCCCCTATTTCTGATTTGGGTCTCCTCCGGTTTCAGATTTTTGTCCACAGCTTTGTGATCTCCCTATCTCAAATTCCAGAAGTTCCCCCAAAACCGTCAAGCTTTCGGTTTCCCCCCCTTGATTTCAATCTCCCTTCTAATCTCTTATGTTCACATCTGTTTAGAAGCTCCATGAAGCCAAAACCAAAATCCCCATCAAGCCCTTGAAAATCCCTTTTGAACCACCTTTTTTTTTTTTTTAGAATCAGATTCTTCCTCTCTTTATAAACCCCTTCGAGGGGACCAAACTTGGCATCTTTAAAGACATCCTTAGAACAAAGTTATCCAGCTGTTCTGATTTTCCAGCTGGTCTAGTTGTTATTGCGCATGGTGGATAGCAGGGGCTGGTCGCACAGGGTGATGGCAGGATGTGGGTTCAGCAACGTGGAGCAGTGGGAATCAGAGTACGAGTAATCACAAAGCAAAAGGTAGAGGTCCAGGGCAAGTGTGCAAAGAGATTTGCGGAAAATATGAGTGTGGGATGGCTGAGTTATTAAACTGGGCTGAGGGAATGGACCTGGGCTTTTTGTTCAATTGGGTTGGAAACAAGTTCCGATTTTTTTTTGTTGGGCTCTCTTCTTTTTTGTTCATTAGCCCTCTTTTTTTTTTTGTTTCTTCTTTGTTTCTTTTTTTTTTTTGTTTTAACTAATAACAAATTTTTTTTATTTTCTTATCATTTATCATTTATCATTTATTATTTTTATTTTTATTTCTATTTTTTTATTAATATATTTTTTTTATTATCTTTTTTATTGTGCCTGGGAAAAATTCAGTGTTTACATATAGTTTTTTCAAATTAAACTTTGGTAATATTAGAAATTGAGGCAAATGGAAAAAAAAAATTTACTCGTACAGACAAGACATTGTATTAGATCCTCAACTCAAACCTTTTGGGCTAGTATATGAAAAAATGTCAAATTAAATTAGATTATTTATAATCCAATTTTCTTTTGTAATGCATTTGGTATGGCCAGGTTAGTTAATTTAGAGTCTGTTTATATTGAGGGAAAATATTTTTACTTGGCAAATGTTTTTAACAAAATGTATTTTGGAGAGTTTTTATTATTATTTAAGTAACATAATAGAAAATATTTTTTATTGTTTGGAATATTATATAAAAAACATTTCTTATTATTTAAATTATATGTTGTGATCGTTCTTAGACCAAGAGTTAGCTCCAAGATCCAGTCCAAATGCTGAGTCACAATAAAAGTTAAAGGTGAAGCAAAAATAGATAAGATTGTTAGGGGTTGGGGCTTGAAGCTAATATAATAGAAGTTGTGGTCTAACGATAGCTATTTTCAGTTACACTTTTAAGAACTTTTCAACTCCGTTTTGTTTTGTTCGAAAATGACTTTTTATGAAAAATATTTTCTACAAAAAATACTTTTTTAGAATATAAGTTACTTTTTCGTTGTTTGAATAACATGAAGAAAAGTATTTTTTTGTTTGTTTTATTTAAAAAAATAGTTTTTGTCATTTAAAACAATATTGAAATAGTTTCATTAGGCGTCTTTAAAAATATTATATTTTAGAATGTTGCTTTATGATATTCATTTTCCTCTGCCTCAAATAATTCCAAAATAGTGCCTTAATTATTAAAGGCTATGAAGTAGGAGAGGAAGAAAAGGTATCATCATATTCATTTAATTCATGAAAAATATATACAAGTGTTGTATGATTCATCTTTACAGAAAACAACGAGCCTTCTAACTACTAGGAGCTTAGCTATACATATTTAAAACTATGGATAATAAGTTACATGCAAAATACAAATTTGAAAGCAAACTTATGTACGTAACATTTGGAAAGAAAGCCCAGAGATGAGGAGCTATGGTTTAAATGATTCTTATCATGCCCCTTCAAGATGGACCTCTTTCAAATAGTCCTATCTTGTGTTTCAGTGTCTTAAAGCATGAGCGTTTAAGTGGCTTTGTGAGTGTGTTGGCAAGCTGGTATTAACTATTGATATGAGATACTTTTAAGCTGCCATTTTGCACATGATCTATGATGAAGTGGAAATTTGTTGCAAGGTGTTTCATTGGAGAATGAAACATAGGATTGGATTGTCATAGTAGATAGCTGGCAGAAGCATGAGGGAGTGTGACACTAAGCATAGTTAGAATTGAATATACCTAATTTAACTCAGCTGTAATGGCTACAACGAATTTGTATTCCACTTCAGTGGAGGAGCAGGCAACGATGTGTTGCTTCTTTGAAGTCCAAGAGATTAGGTTTCATCCAAGGTTGACAATGTATGGATTGGTTAAAGAATAATCATCTTTGTTCCCAGCCCTATCGACATTAGAAAATGCATGTAAGGATATAGGATAATCCTTATACAGCTGCAAAGAATCATTAGATGATCCACATAAGTAACGCATGAGGCATTTGAGAAGGGCCCAGTGGTCAGAACATACCTAGTTTAACTCAGCTGTAATGGTTGCAACGGATCTATATTCCACTTCAGTGGAGGAGCGGGCAACGGTGTGTTGCTTCTTTGAAGTCCGAGATATTGGGTTTCATCCAAGGTAGACAATGTATAGATTGGTTGAAGAATAATCATCTTTGTTCCCAGCCCTATCGACATTAGAAAATGCATGTAAGGATATAGGATAATCCTTGTATAGCTGCAAATAATCATTAGATGATCCACATAGGTAACGCATGAGGCATTTGAGAAGGGCTCAGTGGACAGTGGTTGGGTTATGCATGAAATGTGATAGGCAACTAATGGTGAATGTGATATTTGGCCTGGTAATTAATGGATATTGGAAACTACCCACAAGTGCGCACTCTTTATTCTGTTGGTTCAACGTTGGCTGGTTAGAAATGGCATCTGGACTGGTTTTGATTGAAGCATATTGTTGCATGTTAGTATATCCAATAGGTAGTGTCTCTGTGAGAGAAGAATTTCGTGGGCATTTTGAACAACTTCCACTCCTAGGAAATATGAGAGCTAGATAAGATCTTTAAGTGAAAATTGGTGAGACAATATAGATATAAACTTGTTAACCATAGCATTATCATCACTCATAATAATGAGATCATCAACATAAACAAGCTGATAGATGAAATGACCACCAGATTTGCGAACTAAAAGTAAGGTGTCAACATGTGAATTTTTAAATCCTGAGGTAATTGGAAATTTTCAAAGTTCATGGTATTATGCTCTAAGGGCTTGCTGAAGCCCATAGATGGCTTTATGAAGCTTGCATACATGTGTAAGGCAATCAGGATCAACAAAACCTTGAGGTTGTGCCATGTAGATATCTTTAGATAGATGGCCTTGAAGGAAGGCATTGTTGATATCAAGTTGGCGAAGGGACCAGCCACAGCTAATAGCAAGACTAAGAATAATGCGGATAGTAGTGGGCTTCACAACGGGACTAAAAGTATCATGATAGTTAACTCTTGGGCATTGATGAAAACTTTTGCTATTGAGAGTACTTTGTACCTGTCAATGGAACCATCAAAGTTTCTTTTGATACAAAATATCCATTTACAACCAATTATATTTTGAATGGGGTTAGGAGGGACAAGTTGCCAAGTGCCTTTGCGAACAAGTGCATCAAATTCTTTGGACATAGCTTTGCGCCGGTGAGGAATTTTAAGAGCCTTGGTTGGAGTGGAAGGTTCTGCTTGAGAAGAGTTTGATACGTGGGTCGAGAGATTAAGCTTTTGGATAGGTTTATGAATATTATTTTTTGTGTCGGTAGTCATTGTATGGGTAGAAGTTGGCGGAACTGGGTAGGCACAAGGAAGAGTGGGTTTGGTATTTGAATGGGTGAAGAAGGTTGAGGTTGGGAGGAAGCAGACGATGGCATTGTGTGAGTAGGATTCTTGGGTGTGGCTGTTGTGATAATATGGGAAGTGGTTGAGGGAATGTGAGAGTTATTTTTGAGTCCAGTTGGCGTTAAAAGCTTGGAAGGAATTTTGAGAAGTGAGGGAAACCATAAAGATGTAGGGTCAATTTTGTTTGTGGCTGTGTCATTGTTAGGTGTAGAAGTGGGGAAGACCGACTCTACAAATTTCACATGACGTGAGACATAAATTCGTGATGTGGGAGGATGGTAATACAAGTAGGCACTTTGAGTGAGGGAGTAGCTTAGAAAAAAACATGGTTTTGATCTAGGTTTTAGTTTGTGATTTAAATAAGGATGAAGCCAAGGATAGCATAGACACCAAAAATCATGAGTTTGGAATAATTTGGAGGTGTACCAAAGATTAATTTGTAGGGAGAAGAAAGATTAAGTGTTGGTGTAGGCATACGGTTTATTAAGTAAACTACAGCTGCAAAAGCATGAGACCGAAAATTTAAGGGGAGTTTGGAATGAGAAAGTAGACTTAGTCTTGTTTCAACAATGTGATGGTGACATCTTTTTGAATAACCATTGTGTTATGGGGTGTGAGGTGGAGCAGTAAGGTGAGAGACACCTTGAGTGGCAAGGAAAGTGGTTAGGTTGAGGTATTCACCTTTGTTGTCTGAATAAATTTTAAGAATTTTGTGTTCAAAGTGATTCTCCACCATGGCTTTAAATCTTATGAAAATCAACTTCATATTTTTGTCATATTTTTGTTTAAGTGAATAAAACCAAATGTATTTGGTTTGGTGATAAAAAAAATAACAATATTGAAAACCATTGTGAGAAACAAGTTGAGAGGTTAAGACATCGGCGTAAATTACTTCAAGTGGACGAGATTATGTAATAGAAGAAGTGGAAAACGATAATTTATGACTTTTATTACATTGTCATGCATTACAATGGAAATTAGAAGACAAATTGGATGAAAAATCTAGATTTAAATGAGAAGTAATATGCTCTAAAATTGGTAGTCCTGGATGTCTTAAGTAATGATGCCATGTTGTCAGAGATGTTTTGACACTAGAGATGGCTATGATAAGAGAAGACGTGGGAGAGGTAGATTGCCATTCATACACCCCATCCTTAGTCTAAACCTTTAGCAGAATTTTCCTCGTATGAAGTTCCTTCACAAGAAAATAAGTAGGTAAGAATTCAATAGAAACATTATTAGAGGTATAGAATTGAGATATGGAAATCAAATTTTTTTGCATGCTAGGGACACAAAGAACATTGTCTAATTTAAATCTAGTTGTTGAAGGGTGAAGATTGGTAGAACCAATGTGAGTGATAGGGAGGGCCAATCTGCCACTAATGATTATGTCATCAGAACCAGTGTAGGGTGCATGGAGAAAGAGGTTGTTGTGGTCAATCATGACATAATGAGATTCACCTCTGTCAAGGAGCCATTTTGAGTTTTCAATGGAAATGTGAGCTGCAAAATGAGCACGAGCTTGCCAATAGATAGATGGGTGAGTGGCGGGTTGGGGCTAAGATGAGGAAGATGAAATGGGAACAAGGAGAAAAGATGGACACCATTTTTTTGTGTGACCTTGAATGCCACATATTTGGCAATATCCTAAGTAAGGATGTGGTGGGGGTTTGTCATTGCGGTAGGTGTTGTGGTTGTTTAGAGTATTGGAAGGGGGCGAGTGTTTAATGATGAATTCCATTAGTGGGTGTTGTTAGCTATGTTGCGATTGGGACGTCCTCCTAAGTTTGAATGTCGTGCTAGATTGGCGGAGGCAAGGAAGTGAGTAGTATTAATTTTGGGTCATTGAAGGGATGCTTCAAAGTTCAAAAGTTTTTCATGAAGCTCATCAAAAGAGATTGAAGTTTCTCTGGCTTGGATGGCATGAACTAGTTCTTTATAATCATCACCAAGGCCATCAAGAATATGTTCTGTGAGGTCATCTTCATCTAATGGGGCACTGAGAATTGCTAGTTCATCAGCACGAGATTTAGCAGTTTGTATAAATTTTGTGATGGTTTTAGATCCTTTGGAGAAGTGTTTGAGATGATATTTAACCTGTTTTATACGGCCTCAGGAAAGCTTGGCATAGGTGGTGGCTAAAATATTCTAGGCTCATAAGGAGTGGTTGCTTGGGCAATGAAAGGGACAATGGTGGGCAAAAGAGAACCAACTAAGGCATTGAGGATCAATTAGTCTTGTCTAATCTAGAGTGTGTGTTGGGTTGGGTCTTGTGACATTGTCTATGGTGATGGTAGCTAGTGGGTAGGGTTTTGTTCCATTGATGTAGCTAATGAGGTCATAACTTATAAAGAAGGTGTGAAACTAGAGTTTCCATGACATATAATTACTACTATTGAGTTATAAAGAAGTTTAAGTAGAGGTATTAATGGAGATGAGTGTGTTATTCAATTCATTGGTATTTTGTATTGTAGGATTGGGAGTGGGTGAATGTCATAACACGAAGGCTGAAAAGGCACTATCGTGACCATGAGGCTGTAAAAGGAGAAAATACATAGAAAAAATGGAGTCACTACCAATTAATTAAAATGATAATTGAGATCTTTAAAAAAGCCAAAACTGACCCTTGAAACCAGATGATTGGTTTGGGAGTCTAATTACGCGTAAGGAAGGTGTTAGGCACCCTACAACGTCCATCCCTAAGGTTGGTAACCCTAGATCATTTGTACTTTAATTTTATTCTAATTTTAATTACCCCATTTTGTTAATAATATGACAAGAGGATGGAAGATAAATTAATTGGATAACCGACTTGCCTTACTAGGTCAGTGCCTACGTACCCCAAATGGGATCAAGGTCCACGTAGTTCGAGATAATTTTGATAAAAAATTACTCAAAAAGGATATACGATCGCTTCTCTATGACAAATATTAGACAATATAGAGGCAATGAATTATCACCCAAAGTTAAGGAAAACGACAATGTGGAGACACTTAATTGTCACTCAAAGTCACAAAATTAAGACAATGCAGAGACACCAAATCCTCACCCAAAGCTTACATAATTGGGCAATGTGGAGGCACTAAGTCCTTACCTAAAGTCAATACCAATGAGGAGACACTTAATTCTCATCCAAAGTCAAGAAAATAGGTAAATGTAGAGGCACTAAGTCTTCACCCAAAGCCTAGGGAAGGGGATAATGCAGAGGTACCAAGTCCTCACCCAAAGCCCATGAAATTAAGACAATGTAGAGACACCAATCCTCACACAAAATTTAAGAATTGATTTTTTTTTGTTTCTTTGAAGATGAACAAAGTAGTGCTTAAAAAAAGTTACAATTTCATGAACACCTTCAATTTCTTAATCATTCTCCTAAGTAGCTCAATGAAACCTTTGTTTTAAATTACCAACAAAAATTTAATCGAGGTGCCCTTGTAAACCAAAATGCTCAAATAGTGATGGACCCAAAAGATTTAGATTTGATAGCCCTTTGGAACCCAAACTGAATTTTCACTTAAAACCATTTAAAAAAATGTTTTGGACTTGAAACCCAATTTATTAAAATAGGATTTGGACTTTGAGTCCACTTAATTGCAAATCACCTTATAAAAAAGTAACTCCAGAATATTCATATGTAAATTATTTTCAAAGGAAAGAGAGGACAATTCTTATTATTATTATAATATATATATATATATATATATATATATATATATTAAAGTTATGAACAAGGTGCATTGGACACCTTTCATAATATTTGCAAAAGTGAAAAACAATAAACATAAAATAAATAAGAAGGAAAAATAAAATAAAATAAAATAAATAAATACAAAATACAAAATACAAAATACAAATAAGATAAAATAAAAGAAGGGGGAAGGCTTGTGCCCTACAAATTGGGAAAGGGAGCAAATAAATCAAAATTCAAACAACCCAAATTAAAAATAAAATAACTAAAGAAGAAAAATGAATAAATAAAAAAAAATAAAAAGGGAGTGTAGAAATGATTGCAATACAAATAAACAGAAAAAAAATATAAAAAAAAACTTACAAAGCAGAGTATTCACAAACCATAAAGACCAAAGATGAAGACATCAAATAAAATAAAAAACATTCCTAGCAGAATATTCCCAATCCATAAAAATAAGGATGAGACAAATAAATAAAAACAAAGAGAGAAGAAAAAGAAAAAGAAAAAGAAAAAGAATAAACTCAGAGGCACGGGACACACTAGGTCACCAGCAAGAAGCATCAATATGTATTTAACAAAGTATTGATCCAGAAAAAGAGCCAAAGCAAAGATCAAATCAATTTAATCTAGATTAAAGCCTCATTTGAACCAACATGACAAGGCATATTTGAACTTGAACCAAACCTTAAATCAAAGAAGAAATAGCCTTGGGTAACCAATCCAAATACATTTAAACCCCATTAGAAATAACCATTGACCAAAGATGAGATCAACTTTGAATTATAGATTAAAACGATTAGTCAAAGCATGCTTCAAACAAGAGATGAAACCCAAAACTAGTAAATCAGAGTACGGCTAACTCATGCTTTAAATCAAGGATTAAAATAGTATTTAATGTCAGATTTAAACAGCATTCAAACACAGCTTAAAATCAAGTTATGATCAATGACTTCGGTATAGAGCATTCAGAATTAGTATAACCTAAAGTCTACTATCACAACCCCAAAAACCCAAAAAAAAAAAATGATCAGAGGTAGGGCATTGGGTTACCTCCTTGACAAATTGGGATACCAAATCTTTCTAATTATGGTCCCTTCACCTTCCCGAGTCTCCAGTTGCAGAAAAATGGTGGTATTCCCTCTAATTTTCTCTAATTTCTCAAAAGTCCAATTAAGTACCCTCCTCTAAAGAAAGCTAAGAAACCCTCCCCCAAAACCAGCTATCTCCCCCTTTTTCTAGACAAACCACTAGCTTGAACAAAAATACCTCTGATTTGAGGGAATCCAGCTAGCATAATTGAATTCAAGAGGGAGCGTGGTGTGTGATGTTGGCAGCGAGGAAGATGCTGGAGCGAGCATGAAACTTGGACTTTGGACCACCATCACATGTTATTGTGTTGCGCTGGCGTAGGTGAGTGTAGCTGCACGTGAAGTGTTGTCGAAGAAAGGGCGTGCTGAAGCTGACCATGGTGAGCCAAGAGGTAGTGGATGGTGCTTGCAGCTTGCTAGTATGGGTGGCAGCGAGAATCACGGGAAATAGGAGAGACTTGCCAGAGAGGGAGAGCAGAGCAGGAAGGCATGCGTGGGCAAGGAGAATCGTGGTGTACCGCGAGGTAATGTGCAAGGAATGAGGATGGAGAGTGAAATGGTTGCTGGAGTGGACCAAAAAGGGAAAAGAAAAAATATTACTGGAAGGGATTGAGGCTTGCGGCTGGAGAAAGGAAGATAATAATAGGTAGGTTTGAGTAAGGGTGTTAAAACGGGCCAACTGGCGGGTTTTGAGCCAAAAAAATAGGCCCTAAAAAATGATGGTCATTTTTGGCCAGGCTAGTTTATGGCTCAGCTCATCAAGGGCTAGCCCTTGACAGGCTGGGTTGAGCCCTGTTAAATTTTTTTTTTTTTACAAAACCTTATGGTAGACTAGTAGTGGAGTGGGAACATGAATGAAAATTAAGTGAAAGACTTTGATGTATTTTATGTAAGTTTTAATTTTTTGACCATTTATAAATTTTAATTTATGTTCTCTTTTTAATAGTATAATATAACTAATTTGTTACTTGAATTTCTTTATTATTGTGCTTAAAATGATATAGGAGTATGCATTATTTGAGAGCCAATCTGTGACAAATAATGGGAAGTTCCAGTTATATCTTTATTTAGATGAGCCAAAACTTGAACTTCCTTTTTTTAAGATTTAGATGTCTTACAATATTGGAAGGATCATAGACATCAATTTTCATAATTATCAAGGACAGTATGTGATCTACTAAGTATTCTAATCACTACTGTGATTAGTGAATTAGCTTTTTGTATTGATGCACATGTTTTCAACAAATACCAATATTCTCTTCCAGGAGATCATGTGCAAGCCCTTATTTGTACACGTAATTGGTTGCATAGTTTTGTTAATAATGGTAAGCTTATTAATTTGAAACTTGTTCAATTTTCCTTATTCTCATTATTATTACTAACTTTTATATTATTGTCTTTGAAATTTTGTGGAGATTAAATCTATAAATATATTATGGATTGATGATGTTTTGTTGTGAATAAAATTTTATATAATTATTGAGAATTATTGATTGATAGTTTAGGTTTTGTTTTGTATGAAATTTTATAATATTTTATTTTTTATAATTTTTCATGTGCTGGCCCGTTAAGGCTCGTTTAACCCTGTAACCCTGTAGGGTTAGGGCCGGGTTAGATTTTTGAGGCCTTTTTAGTAAAAGGGCTTTTTTCGCCCTGCTCGTTAAGGCTCGGCCCTTGACGGGTTGGGTTGGCCCTTTTTGACACCCTTATGTTTGAGGAAGGGTTATGAACCGGGTCGGATTCGAGTTGTGAGCCGGGTCAAGTGATAGGTTGAGTGCTAATGGGGCCAAGAGAAGTGTTGGGCCTGAAGGGTTTCTTGGGGCTGAAAATGATGAGAGAAAAAGAAAAGTGGACTTTGGTGGATTGGGTAATTGGGGAGAGAAATTGGGTCAAGGTGTATTTTGGGGGTTTTTTTTTCTTTGATTTTTTATTTCCTTCTTTCCATTTTTTTTTGAATAATTACTTTTTGGTGATTTTCAAACTAACAGAATAAATACATTTTTTATTTATATTTTTATGGTTTATTTTTCATTTTCTTCATTTTGGAAGTGGCATCTAGACTGGTTTTGATTCAAGCATATTGCTACGTGTTAGTATATCCAATAGGTAGTGTCTCTGTGAGAGAAGAATTCCATGGGGATTTTGAACAACTTTCACTCCTAGGAAATATAAGAGCAAGATAAGATCTTTAAGTAAAAATTGGTGAGACAACATAGATATAAACTTGTTAACCATAGCATTATTATCACTCGTAATAATGAGATCATCAACATAAACAAGTAGATAGATGAATTGACCACCAAATTTGAGAACAAAATGTGAGGTGTCAGACTGTGAATTTTTAAACCCTGATGTAAGCAAAAAAATTTTAAGTTCATGGTACCATGCTTTAGGGGCTTGCTTAAGCCCATAGATGACTTTACGAAGCTTGCATACATGTGTAAGGCAATTAGGATTAACAAAACCTTGAGGTTATGCCATGTAGACATGTACAGATAGATGGCCTTGAAGGAAGGCATTGTTGATATCAAGTTGGCGAAGGGACCAGCCACGGCTGATAGCAAGAATAAGAACAATGCGGATAATAGTGGGCTTCAGAACGGTACTAAAAGTATCATGATAGTTAACTCTTGGGCGTTGATGAAAACTTTTGCTACTGAGAGCGCTTTGTACCTGTTAATGGAACCATCAGAGTTTCTTTTGATTCAAAATATCCATTTGCAACTAACTATATTTTGAGTGGGGTTATGAGGGATAAGTTGCTAAGTGCCATTGCGAACAAGTGCATCAAATTCTTTGGACATAGCTTTGCGCTGGTAAGGAATTTTAAGTGCCTCGGCTGTAGTGGAAGGTTCTGTCTGAGAAGAGTTTGATAGGTGGGTGGAGAGATTAAGCTTTTGGATGGGTTTACAAATATTATTTTTTGCGCGGGTAGTCATCGTGTGGGTAGAAGTTGGTGGAACTGGTTGGACACGAGGAAGAGCAGGGTTTGGTATTTGAGAGGGTGAAGAAGTAGACAATGGTATTGTGTGAGTATGATTCTTAGGTGCTGTGATAATATGGAAAGTGGTTGAGGGAATGTGAGAGTTGTTTTCGAGTGTAGCTGGCGTTAAAAGCTTGGAAGGAATTTTGAGAAGTGAGGGAAACTACGAAGAGGTGAGGTCTATTTCATTTGTAGGTGAGTCATTGTTAGGTGTAGAAGTGGGAAAGACAGACTCTACGAATTTGACATGATGTGAGATATAAATTCTTGATGTGGAAGGATGGTAACACAAGTAGGCACTTTGACTGAGGGATTAGCCTGGAAAAATGCGTGGTTTTGATTTGAATAAGGACAAAGCCGAGGATAGCATATACAGCAAAATATCGTGAGTTTGGAATAATTTGGAGGTGTACTAAAGATTAATTGGTAGGGAGAAGAAAGATTAAGTGTTGGTGTATGCATACGATTTATTAAGTAAACTACAGCTGCAAAAGCATGAGATCGAAATTTTAAGGGGAGTTTGGAATGAGAAAGTAGACTTATTCTTGTTTCAACAATGTGATGGTGATGTCTTTCTGCATAACCATTGTGTTATAGGGTGAGAGGAGTAGTAGTAAGGTGAGAGACACCCTGAGTGGCAAGGAAAGTGGTTAAGGCAAGGTATTCACCTTCGTCGTCTGAATAAATTTTAAGAATTTTGCGTTCAAAGTGATTTTCCACCATGGCTTTAAATCTTTTGAAAACTTCTTTAGCTTTATATTTTTGTTTAAGCGGATAAAACCAAATGTATTTGGTGTGTTGATTAACAAAAATAGCAATATTTAAAACCATTGTGAAAAACAAGTGGAAAGGTCCAGACATGGGAGTAAATTACTTCAAGTGGACGAGAAGATGTAATAGAAGAAGTGGAAAATGATAATTTATGACTTTTATTACATTGACATGCACTACAATGGAAATTAGGAGACAAATTGGAAAAAAATTCTAGATTAAAATGAGAAGCAATATGCTTTAAAATTGGTAGTGCTGGATGTCCTAAGCGATGATGCCATGTTGTTGGAGATGTTTTGACACTAGAGAAGGTTATGATAGGAGAAGACTTGGGAGAGATAGATAGCCACTCATACACCCCATCCTTGGTCTGACCCTCTAATAGAATTGTCCTCGTACGAAGTTCCTTCACAAGAAAATAAGTAGGTAAGAATTCAATAGAAACATTATTAGAGGTATAGAATTGAGATATGGAAATCAAATCTTTTTGCATGCTAGGGACACAAAGAACATTGTCTAATTAAATCTAGTTGTTGAAGGGCGAAGATTGGTAGAACTTGTGTGAGTGATAGGGAGGGCCGATCCGCCACCAAAGATTACGTCATCAGAACTAGTGTAGGGTGCATGGAGAGAGAGGTTGTTGAGGTCGGCAATGACATGATGAGATGCACCTTTGTCAATGAGCCATTTTTGTTTGTCAATGAAAGTGTGAGCTGCAAAATGAGCGTGAGCTTGCCAATAGATAGATGGGTGGGTGGCGGGTTGGGACTAAGGCGAGGAAGATTAAATGGGAACAATGAGAAAAGATGGACACATTGTACTGTGTGACCTTGAAGGACATATTTGGCAATAT
>JASKGM010038085.1:0-23348 GCA_034509205.1 Ceratonia siliqua
TATATATATATGCTGGTATTAGTGCAAGCAGAGTAGCAAAAAAGCCAGCAATGATTGCGGTGAATTAATGTGATATCCACAAAATGCACAATTATTGTTATGAGAAATTCTTATGGGGCCTTCTCCCATTACAAGTGCATTCATATTACTATCTTGTTAAAGGAGACAAATTGAGCCCATATTATTCTGATGGAATCTTCTTTTTCACTAAACTTCCGCAGCATCGGTGCAGGTAACTAGTAACATCAGATTTCTGGGGAGCTGATTCGTGATCATATAATGGGGGGATTACTTGTTTTTCAAAGTTTTTGAGTATAGGCGCTAATATATTAGCAGCTTTATATATGGGCCATTGTTATTGGTTGAGTTGGCTAGAAATATTAACAAAAGGGTTTATTTTGATAGAAACGGACTCTTTAATTGTTTGCTCACATGCTAATTACAAGCGGCCAAATAACTAAATCTCACAAGTTATGAGAGAAGCCAATGCTTGTGCTGATGGACTGGCTAAGTTTGCTATGAACTCAAAAACTGACTCTTGTGTGTTTGATATAGTTCCTGCTATTGTGGCACCGTGCTATGAGGCTGACTTGCGAGGAACTATCTTTCTACGAACGTAGATGTTGTAACAACAGCAGTAATGCTGAGTAGGTTGCTTTTGTTAGGCTGATTTGTATGAACCTTTGCTTGGTTGTTTGAATGAATTCTGCAGGTGACAAGATTTTGATCCTGCACCTATGTTCAAGGGAAGGTCCAACTCCAAAGGTCCAGTCCAGTTATTCTAGCACAATACATATAAAAAGGTTGGTTTTTAGCTAGAGGTAGGGCTTTCTCAATGACTCTGATGGTTAAGTTTGTATTCATGGTAGAAGATGAAATCATAATGTAAGGATTAGCATAGAGACCGACGATTCATTCTCTTACCCTGGAATAATAGTCGAGTCTTCTACATATAGACTTGTTGGAGATGGTGGGAGTTCCAACATGTCGGCGTGATTTCTTGCAATAGTTACGTCGGTTGTTGTTTGTCATGAGTTGATCCTTATTGTTTAAGTTTGCCTTGGTCATTCGAGCCTCGTGAGCTTGCCTCTATCATTTTGGGGTTATCCCTAGTTATTTTGTGCCAGGAGCAAAGCCAGGCAGTTTTGATGAGGAGACTAAAGAGAATATTTTTTTTCCATCACGATACAAATTGTAGAAAAGTGAAAAATTAAAAACTTAAATATGTAAAAAAGTATAAAAAACTAAAATGAAAATATAAACATAAAGTAAATATCTTTTATGTTAAACATCAAAACAACATTAAATCTATTATAATTTAACATCCATTATATCACAAATTCTAAACAATCCAGAAATATCAAAAATTTCAAATTCAATTTAACCAATAAAATATTGTATTTGTTTGTCAAGAATTAGAAGCCTAGTTTTCTCAACCTTCACAAGTGCTTTCAAAAGCTTGACAACAAAAAGTGGGTATAGTCCAAAGACAAAGGAATGTGTGTAATCAGAGTGTTGGAAAAAAATGAGAGAATTGACTTAATTGGGATAGATTGCGTATAAGGTTAACATGTTACTTTGTGAAGTGTATTATGACTGTAGTGTATTTCGCATGGTGCTTATTTTATCATTTTGTTTATTTGAATTTTGTTTATTATTTTTAATCATTTTAAAATTTATTACTATTATTTTGTGATATCTTATTTTAATATAATATCAAGTTAAAAGAATTTTTTTGTTATAAAAGAGACTAAAAGATTTTAATTAAAGACTTAAAGTCCTCTTTAAAAAATTTTATTTAAAAGACTAAATTATAATATTTTTATATTTAAATACTAAAGACTACATTATATTAAGAATTTTTTTAAAAACTATAACCCCCAATTATACTCTACCCTCCACTCTGGTTTGTGCTTAAGGCCTAATGAGTCCAAATTATTATGTATTATTAAATTCCTTTTTAACAAAAAAAAATATTGAATTGAAATGGTGTTTTGTTCATTTATAGCAACTTCATGTGGTTGTTCTTCTTAGAATGAGCCGTTTCCTTAAAATAATAGGGATTCGATTGTGCTCTTGTTTCTTTTCTTGTTCATAGTTAAATGAAGAAGCTTTAATTTGTCATGTGTTTCCAACCATATATAGATGTCACTACTATTTTACTCATTATTGTTCCTTCCTTTCTTGAAAATATTCTGAAAAATCTTCAGTGTGGGCTGAAGCTGCCTTGGCTAACAATACTTCAAAATCTGAAGGGGCAGTCTCAACCAAACAGTGGTTTGAAATTATCTAAAGAGGTTAGATAATAAATATATAAATGAGTTAAAAAATTTTATTTTTTGAGAAATTGAGAAATTCAACTATACTCAAAGAAGAAAAGGCTTTTCCTCAATCTCAACAATTAAAAAATAATAATGATTATTTCCTTCCTAGTATTTTTCAAGCTGCACGTCATGTAGTTTTCCTTTTTTTTTTTTTTATTATTGTCTTCACCAAATCCAAATTATCATCATACACATTCATCATCATACACATATTCATCATCATTGATCATCACTGATCAATATTAGCAACCCATCATTCTCAATGAAAAATCATAAGATTTTAAACCCTGCTCTGATACCATATGTTAATTTTTTTAAGACGAAAATATTCAAACATACAAATTTTTCTTATAAAAATATACATCATAATATGAATCTTGAAACATGTGATTTAGTTAGATAAAGAAGCCATGTCTATCAATCAATCTTAGTAACCGTCTATGAATATAAATTAGTTTCTTTCTCTTCTCCCTTCTTTCTTGCACAACAACTTTATAATGGGATTCTTAATTTCTAAGTGTATTAGTGGACAAAGAGAAAACCTATTTATGTGTGGCTCTACTTTAATCTAATATTTCCATAAATATAAAAATATTATAATTTAGCCTCCTTAAATAATGTAATGTAATATTTAAATATAAAAATATTTTTTGTAATTTTTTGAATATAATGTAATATTTAATATTTAAATATAAAAATATTATAATTTAGCCTCCTTAAATAAAGAAATTATTTTTAAAAAAGACTTTTAGTCTTTAAGTAAAATATTTTAGTCTCTTTCATAATAAAATAGAAATTATGGTATAATGATGTCAAATTATAGTTCATTTAATCTTGTGCTAATGTTTAAAATAAATAATATTTACTCTATGCCTTTATGTTTTTTTTTCCTTTTTAATTTTTTATAATTTTGTTTTTATATATTTAAGTTTTTGATTTTTTTCTATAATTTGTATCAAGAAAAATAAAATTTTTTAGCCTCTCAAATAAAAACGATCTAACTCCGTCGACCGCCACTTAGAATGAAATTAACTCATTTGATAACTTTTAATCATAATATTATATAAATAACTATATATGATTATGAAGTTATCTTATTAGTCATAATTTTTTGTTTATTGACCATAAAAATAATTATTAAATAGTCAAAAAAATTGTAACTATTTAATAAAATAATTGAACAACTTTCATGTATAAATAATGATAATTATCTAACATTTTGGTCCAATGTGGACCCCAATAATTGTGTCAATGAGTTCTCTGTGTCCATTACGTGGTGAATTGGCCATTTGAATATTATTCTTGAACATAATGCATAAAAAAATTAAAAAAATAAAAAAAAACATAAAATAAAAATTTATGCCTAGATATGTAAGTATTTCTTGACAACCTGCTTGCTATGATACTAGTACGTCGATAACAATATAATTTCCTATAAAAATTCATGACTCCCACAAGTAATATTCATATTTTTTTTATGAGCCTAAGTGCCGTTATAAAAATTGTATCATACAATAAAGGAGAGCATTATGCTATTGTTCCGTAGTTTCTGTATCTTGATATTTTATTTTATTTTATTTTTATATATTTTTTAATATTGAATTATTTTTTATGTCATATAAATTTTTTTAAATTTTTTATATTATTCATTCAGAATTTTTTAGTATTATTTATTTATAAATAAATAATTTAAACATTTTTTAAAAAAATAATGAATTAATATTAAAAAATAAAAAATATATCCTACATTACTACTGTTTGTGACGTAAGACAGATCCTCCAATAACTTGGCAGCATAAGACTCCTGGATCAATCAACTTTAAGATATTTTTTGAGTGTGATGATTGTAACAAGGGTTTGAAGTCACATTCTTTTCAGGGCCTTTGCTATCGCATTCTTTTCGATAATAACAAACCGACAGGAGGTCACATCATATTGTTATCCAGGTGCCGACTTAATTCCATCAGATGACGTACTTCAACGACTTTTTACCAGGGGAACCTTCTGCTTCCTCAATCCATCAGACGTCATTATTGGCATTTGAAGCTAGAAAATTAAGCACTTCATTTGACATTCCAGATACTTTAATTTTTAGTGGGCGACATGGGCTAAAAATTTAACCTATTTATTATTTTTCATTCCTGACCACTTCATTTAAATTTTGATTATTACTTATCAAATTACCTTTCATTAAATTTCACTTTTTTTTCAATAAATTTCAATAACACTTATTTTTTATTAGAATAATCACTCTTCATAATGTAATTATATATTTTTTTATTATTTGTGATTATTCAAATGATGAATAACGTTATCTTTCTCAAGTAACACTTCTGAAATAATTTACTTAAAAAATTGTTCAGTCATAAATATTTTTTATCATTGAATTTTTCTTTTAATCTATTAACAAGTTCATTAATAAATAAAATGCCTTTTGATCTTTCTTAAAAAATTAGCTTCTTTGACAATATCATAAGAATTTATTTATTATTTTTTCATGTATTTTTTGTTTAAATTTCAAAACAATGCAGAACATTTCTTGAGATCATGATGACGATGGTATTGGGAAAAATAGATGATTTTTCACTTGTAAATTAAAATCTAAAAGTGACATTGAGCACTAAACAATATCTAATAATTATAGAATAATCTGATACCACAGCAAAAATAATAAATATGCACCAAACATATAAGCTCACAGAAATGAGTCAGATTTAACGTGGAAAACTTTCTAATATTGAGAGAAACTACGGACAAATCCTTCATGTGTAAGGTTAAAAAAGAAACGAGAGAAAGAGAAAAGGAAACATTAATATATAAGTTTCAATGCTTTAGACTACAATTAATTGTGGGAAATAAGTTTCATGTGGAATTTGACGATATTGATCATTATTATTATATTCATGCTTAAGCAAAAAGGGAAAACAATGGAAGCCAAACTCTGTATCTTTGGGAATCACACAAGACTCCACCAGCATAACTAGGTTACAAATTATATCTTAACGAAAAGAAGCTTTCTCTATCTATTCCAAATAACAAACTTTATGGGTATAACAATCTTATATATATATAGACACACGCATAACACCATAAACTAAGGATTCCGATCGACCAACCTCACGAGTAAAGCCGATAGCTGATAAGCTGATTGCTGCGGCTGATACGTGTTACGGTGAAGCAAGAAAGGAGCGGCGGAAGATCAGAGCTAGCAATAGCAATAGCATAATCAGAAACAAGAAAAAGGCACAGATGGCGGTGACAGGCAAAGAGACTGGTACTGAGCCGATGACGGACATGGCAAGGTCAAGTTGAATGCCGGAGGGAAATCGTACCCTGGTTCCCATGTTCAAGTCGTAGTGGACGACAGTAGTTGTTGCCCCTGCAGTCTGGTTGGGAACTGTGAAGGCAATATCAAGTACATGGAGAGGGCGGGAATTTAAAGTGATTTTGAGAAGCACAGTGGTAGAAGAAAGCGGTGGATAGTTGTCTCCATGGAAGTTGGCATTCAATTGGAACATCGCTCCCCTTCCTGCCATGGCTAACTAGCTAGCTCGAGTTTCAAGAATGTTTGCGAGCTTTATTTAGCCTAGCACAGACGAAGAAGAAAGGCTACAGAAAAAACAAGGGAATAAGAAAGATATATATGGTGACATGGAGGCAGAGAGTGAGAGAGAGAGAGAAACAGAGACAAATACGGGAAAGGAGCAATTGACAGGAGCGTTTCTGCAAAGAGAAAGAAAGGGTGGGACTGGGTGACTGTACTACAGTACCTGCGAAGGATCCGACCGCCAGTTGTCCGTAATTTTACCCATCACAATTTTATATGCTTTTTAAAATTTTTTTAAAAAATATATAATTATTTTTAAATTTAATCTGAATCGTTCATTAAAAAATAAACGAAAATTTTTAAGGCATCGGATCCAAATTCGCAAAATAGCAAGAAAGCGTGTGACTGGAGGAAGGGGTGACTGGGTGGAGTGTACCGGGTGGATTCGCAAAAAGCAAGAAAGCGTGTGACTGGATGAAGGGGTGACTGAGTGGAGTGTACCGGGTGGGGAGAGAGAGAGAGAGAGAGTAGTGAGGTGGCATTATGTGGAATATATAAAGCCATGAATATATTTCTAATTAAGTAAGTTTTAAGTTTTGTTTGTCACAGTACTTACTTTTATTTATGTATTTATTTTATTATTTTATTATTTTAATATTAATTAATTATTTTTTTAAAATTTTATAATAAAAAAATCATGTAATTAAAATATAAAATATGAGAATAATTTATTAATTATATGTTGATATTATTATTAGTTAGATGAAATTAACTGTTTGGATGTAACAGTTAATATTACTGCCAACTGAATAAGATATTGATACGTAAAGTAATTTTTTTTATAAAATATCATTTGTTTTTCTGATGAATTTGAACTGATAATTTATCCCATATTTCTAAGATAAGCTTATAATTGAGGCAATCTAGAAGACTGGTTTATAGCCGATCTCTCTTTCGATGAATTTTCAAAGACCGCCTTCCTTGACTAAGACTTTCTTTAGACTTTTACTAGATCTAAATACCACTGCTTCTCCTCCATCTTCTTCTTCTCAAATTAGTACTTTTTTTCAATCTATATTGTAAACATAATATTTTATTTGGTTTTTTTTCTTAAAAAAATTTTAAAATATAAATAAAAATTCAGAAAAAAAAGAAAGAAAAATACAAAAATAAAAATTAAAAATGAAAATAAAGAATAAAAACAAAATATTTTCACATCATTTTCTCTTTTTCTTATAATCTCACGTTTTCCCTCTTTCTTTTATTTATTATTCTCTTTTGTATCACATCCCTATCCCACCAACTCTTTTATTTATTATTTTCTATCACTCCATCTCACATTCAAAAAAACAAAAGACATACTCGCGTGACAGAGCCTCAATTATTTCATTAATTCTTAACTGTCTTGCATCACGCCGTACATAAAAAGTGACATGTAACGCAGTTTTAAAAATTGTTTGGTGTGATGGTAAAATATTTGTAATTTAAAATTATTAATATATTATATTTATTATTAATTTTAAATATTATTAATTTTATTTTATATTTAAGATAATTATAGAACAATTAAAAATTTTATTAAATAATTTTAATTTTAATAAAAAATAGTTAATTTTAAACTAAATTATTATTATTAAAATTAATTTAAACTTTTGTTATTATTTAATTGAAGTTAATAATAAATAATAATAAAATTTAATTAATAATAATTAATATTTAATTAATAATTTAAAATGATAAATAATTTAAAATAAATTAAAATTTTTAAAATAATTATTATTTTAAACAAATAAAATAATAACTTTTACCCATTAATAACTCAAGTGCGTGATCTATCATACTCTCTATTTAAAATTTTTAAAAGGAGACTACTGGATTATTTGCCTCCCCACGTCACTAGTGATTGGAATTATGTTTTTTTAACACTTCTTCCACACCCAATTAACATTACAATACTAATTAATTATAATAACATTATTTTATTAATAAAAGTACGACAAAAAACAATTAAATATTTTAAAGATAAAAAACTATTAAATTAAAACATTTAGGCTATCAAAGAAAGAAAGAAAAAACTATTTAAACCTTTTAAAAATGAAAAATAACGAGTGATATTTTGGTAAATGATGTTTTATGAAATAAGTCTCAAAAGGATTATTTGATGTGATCACGATGAGATTAAAAAAATTTATTTGTACATTATTTTTATTTATTTTATTATTATATATAATTTATTATTTATCATTATCATATTTTATAATATATCAATGATTAAAAATAAAAATATAAGAGTTGTAGAAAAACTAGATGCTATTATATAGCTTTGTATCAATTAGGTTCACAAGTTAGAGATAAGCGTACTCGGACCATTTACATCAGCATTATTTTTCATGAAACATTCTTAGATAGACACATTGGGTGTAATTCGGGATTTGGTGAAGTGAGATTTATTTTTATAATATTTCATTTTTAATCAAATGAATTGCTTCTCATTTCTAGTAAAAATATTTATAGTTTACTTCTTGTCCCACTAACTAAAATTTTTGAATTATGAATGCGTGTATTTACGTTGTAATTTCTCTACCTAATTATATCAAATTAATAACATTATTATTATAAGAAATGGTGGAAATTAAATGGTTAGAGTAGAAAATGCATGAAAGAGAGAGAGAGTAGGGAGGGGCTAAAGTGTTCAATGCTTTAGCATTGTATATTCTTATGTGTTGAGTACAAGTAAAAAGGGGTGAAGGGATAAGATAAGGTGATACAAATTTGAAATAGTGACCATCATATGATTAGATGATAAAGAACCATACATGATTGATAAATTCTATCTATCCCATGTATAGTGTTTTGTGACCATAATATAATTAGATGAGAAAATGTTTGAACTAACAAATTGAGCATGTGGAGGAGATCAATTGTAGGTGGTTTTTATTTTATTTATATTTAACAGACGTAGATATATAGCAGAAAATCTCAACAAAAATTTCGTTACCATAATTAACAGTGCACATGGCACCCTCTGTCACGCGCCCACCTGAATATTATGTCATTTTGCAGTCAAGGAAATGGAGTTAGATTATTTAAAGTCAATATTTCATCCTAGGAAGCTTCTCCTTCGTCATGGCCCCTGTGATCCTACAAGTCAAAATTTGAGGCAACAGTAATAGTTTGCCACAACTCATTTTCCAATAAAGTTGACAGAGAGAGATGCTTCCATTCATGCCCACGGATGAGGATCCCTTCTTTTTCCCATAGGAAAAGAGGGATATTTTCTTGTAACTTCTTTCTTTCTTTCTTCCTCTCCTCTCCATCTCTCTTTCTTCAAGACTTTGTCATTGTTTACATAAAAAAGGCAGGCACTTGGAGTCTCTAGCGGAAGATGCAGAGTTGAATTCAGTCACAATATTTCCCGCTAAGTCTCTGTCTTTGAAAACAAAGAGAGATAAATATATAGAAAGATTGAGTTTTGCTGGAAATAGAAATCTTTGATCAAAGAGAAATAAAATCTGGGTAGCTTCTGTCCCAAAGTGACGTAGCTTTGCTGTTGTCCCATAAAATCTGGGTAGCTTCTTATCCAAGCTCATAATGGGTTTGTTTGGCTGTTGGGAAAAAAGCAAAAAAAAAAAAAAATTCAATAAAACCCCACTTCTTTAGCTGTTCATCCATTAGTTAGAAGCTTTTCAAGTTCTTTTTTTTCTTTGGGAAACTAAAAACTACAGTTTTATTCTTTCAGTTTATTAGAAAAGGAACAGAATTTAATTGATTTGTAGTGTTTTTCAATCCACTTATTAGTTTTCTCCCCTAGGACTCCTCCTCACTAGAAAGAAAGTGGATTGAAAGGTTTGTATGGACTGATTCCCAGAGCAGGGGAGATATCAAGTTCAGGAAGAAGCTCGTTCAAGTCTTGGTTCTATTTGCTATAAAAGACCCATCTTTGTGGGTAAGAATGGGAATGGGAATGAGAAAAAGCCCATTTGCTAAAAAACCCATTTGAGAGAGTGGGAAAACGAAAGCTTCTTCTTCGAGTAAGCCATCAGAGAGAAATAAAATTTGAGAGTGGGAAAGGAAGACGAAGACAAAAACTATCCAAAAACGGGGAGAGAAATTTAAATTTATTTTTTTAATTTTAATCTTAAACTAACATGGCATAATATAGATCGTCTAAGAATTTAGACGATCTAAATTAAAGGATGACTCATTCTTTTTCTATAAAAAAATGATAGAATCCTAATCCATGACCTACCATTTGTAGTTCGTACCATGCAGACTGCTATAAAGACTTTAATTGGTACCTTATATGAAGGAACATAAAACAAAGAATGAGTTTGTATTTTCTTTCAATAGTTTATAATACTCATAAGACTTTGGCATCTCTAGATACCAAAGATGTACACATTGTAATTCAATTAGCTTGTTTGGTTGTGTTATAAATAGTAGTATATCACACATTAAGGACAATTAATGTAAGTGTGCAAAATTTGAATCCTTACTGCACGGATTTCAATTAAATGAACGACTAAGATCCATCCAAAATTAAAAAAAATATATATCTCAAAAATTGTGTTACAAAAAAATTAAAAAAAGAAACATTATTGAATCCTGGCCGTCTAATACATATTGGACGGTCAAGATTCAATTAGATTTTGTGAAGTTGGACCTCAACTTTATAGGATTCGAATCCAAGTGTGCAACATATTTCAATTGAGAAAATGTTAAAACTAACTCATCTCGATCATGTTAATAAATTTTTTGAAGATGGGGAGCGATGGTGATGGTGAGATTGAAGTTAGGAAGGCAAAGAGGAAGAGGAAGAGAAGGACAAAAGAAGAAGGGAAAAGGGAAGGTTGAGGTGGCCGAAGGTAGATGGTGTTGCAATAGAGGAAAGAAAGTGGACTTTCTGGAAAAGAAAAGGGAGAAATGAGGGAGATGGAAATATGGAGATATGGAGATGGAAATATTTGTTTAATATCAAAGCAGACTATGCTTCTTATGTGTTTTATTTACTGTCACATATCTTACACCTGTCATCATCAGTGGCGGATCTCGAAGAAAATACTTAAAGGGGCAAATGTTTCTTAAAAAATTATTTATATAAAAAATCTTAATTTTAGGAGGGCCAAACTTAAACAAAATATATTTTTAAGGAAAAATTACACAATTTTTTTTTAGGGGGCTATCATCCCCCTACATTATTACAAAGCTCCACCACTGCCTGTCATCATATATGTTATGTCAATAAAAATTATTAGTTTATTTAACAATATTATCTTAAGGGATTAAATTGATACACTTTTAAAACATTAATAATAAAAATAAAACAAATAAAACATAAAAATAAAATAAAAAAATAATACAAATATAAAGAACTAAAAAAAAAACTTGTGCCCAACCAATATTAATCATATTGTTTCAACTTGAAAAAAACGTAAATTAATTAATTGAATACATGATGTGATGCAATAATAATGGGGGGGCCTACAATTGTTCGCCCACAGATTTTTCAAACACATGGCCTCTTTTTTTTGCATTATTTATTTATTATTTTTTAAAAATAATTTAAGATGTTTTTATATATATTTTTAAAATTTTCTAATTTCTTCAAAATGTTACTTTTTTTTTAAATGTATGATTTTTTTTAATTTTTTTAATTTTTTTAATTTTTTAAACTTATAATTAATTTTTATTATTAAAAAAACAAAATAAAAAAAAGTTTATACTCCCTTGCTATCCCAAAAATGGATGGCATGGGAGTAACTAACACTGTTAATTTTGAATCTTGTCTAACGGATTAATCCGTTTTTATAGAGTTTGGGGAGGGTTCAAATTTAAGTGAGCCTTTTTTAAGCCATCCTTTAGGGCCAAGCCTATTTGGGCTTATCCTTAGGAAGGTCAAACTTAGTCCTTTGGCTCAAATTTTATTTTTTTAATAGTTTTTTTACTTTTTTTTATGTTAAATAGTATATGAATGTGTTATAATATTAAAAATATTATTTTTTTAGATGATAGATGAAAATGATTATGATCTAAAAGACCAAATAGGTATAACATCTAAAATATACTTAAATATCATTGTTAAAGATTATGCTTGATAGATGTTTTAATTTATAATGTTGAGTTAGAATAATTTTATGATATTATTATTATTTAATTTGTACTTGTTATTTATTATGAAAAATTTATTTTTATTGACATATACTTGTGTTGAATAATTTAAAATGTTTTTGTTGACTTTTATGATTAATTTTTGTATATTTTATCATTTTTTATTAATTTTCTTAATTAAGCAGGTTTTGGCCTGCTTAGGCCCTAAAACTCTAGTCGGACCCAACTTGTTTTTCTTGTAGTCTAAAGAAGATAGTGTCAGACCAGCCTTTTTAATAGTGCTATGAATAAGCCCTAACAATAAGTATGAAAACAAAAGCTTAACATTGTCACTCTTAAAGAGATTTGTTCTATCTCTGACCCTCTGATCCATTTTGTTAGAATATTTTCATTTTAGTTGGCTAATATTCATGATTTCACCTATGTTTAATATTTTTTTATTTTATATATATATATATATATGGGATTATATATTTAAAAAGGAAGCAACAGTAAAACAAATAAGAGGCGTTGATGGGTAATGCACTTAAAAAAAAAACGTATGGCATTAGGAATGGGGCAACCTATATGGAGCTAAGGAAGTCACCTAGGGAATAGATCTGAGTTTTTTCAGTTGAGATTTTTTCTACACAAAAGAGTAACTCTTTTAAAAAAAAAAAGCTATAAAATCTATACCATTTAAATATTTTTAAATAGTTCAAATATAAAAAAAAAGTCAAAAAAAATCCCAACAAAAAAGGTTAGGTCCTGATCCGTCACCTCGTTGCTTGGCTACCCTAACTCCCACAGTCCCACTTATTAACGCTGGAACAAAAACGCAGCAGCCATATTGGGTCTTGGATGGAGACCATTTTTGATTCATCTACCGTGAATCTCCCTCAAGTTTATGCCGACGCCAATCACCATTCAACCATCATTGGACTGATTGAGATTGGAGAATTTTCAAAAATCGTCAATCACAAATTGATACAAGAAATTTTGTAAGTTCTGAGAAAAAATGCTTGGAATTTCAAGAGCAAAACTTCGAAGGTTTCGAAGTGGATATACTATAAAAAGCCTAGAGTTATAAGATATTGTAAAGGCTAAGGTTTAGTCACAATTCGGTAAGTTGTTATATGCATTTTGTTGATTTGACATGTTATTATTGAGATCAATCCCGGGTCTTTAATTTAACTTTATTGTAGTGTATTTGAGTTGGTACCTTACATCGGAATAATTTTTATTTTAAAGAGTTCTTAAAAAAAATTTACTTCGTCAACAAATTATTTGTATCTTTTTTATTTACTATTTACTATTTTATGTTATTGATCAATATTTGTTGATTGAGTTTTTTGGATTGTGTGATATGCAATTTAATTGAGATTAAAATTTAATTATACATATTCACCACTCTAGGTGATAGTTGAGTTTAAACATAGAATTTTTCTCATTTCATTTGATTTTTGGGGAATCTTATTGATTACTTAATTGATGCTTAGAAGGGTTCCAATGCTACTTTTCAATGTTGATGATATCTGATAAAGTACAGTGCAGTTTGGATTTTAAGAAAATCAGTTAAGCATCAGTGTGATTGAGATGTATCTGTGTATTAGAGACAAGGAGGATGAGAGACGAGATGTTGGTTACCAGCCAAGTAATATTGACCTTAAGAATAATTGAAGCTAATTAGTTTCTTCCCGTAATTTTGACATTGGTTGCTGTTACTCTACACTTGGCATTCTTAACCCAAACCTGACCCAATTTTCATATAACCCACTTAAATCCAACTATTTAGACCCACAGTTAATTGGGTTAAGTCATACATTAAGCTATTTAAATAAATGGGTTAACTCCTAACCCATTTAAATAAATGGGAACACAAACTCACTTTCTTCCTTCGACAGCCAACTCGTCTAGTCTCCTCAGTTTGAATTGGCCTCTACTTGCAACTTCCATATGTAAGTTAGGGCTCAAAATGGAAGACACTTGATTTAACTTTACTCCATAATCAACGATTGTCGACTTTTTTTGTTGTTGACTAAATTGATATGTACTTTTTTCAATTACAATTACTTTCGTTCTAACTCTTTTATACAGAAAATCAGTTAGCCTATTAGCCAATTCAAATGAATAAATTAAAAACAGGTCTAATGATAACACATAATACATAAGCAAGTACCCTAATTATATTCCTCACAATCACCTCTTTTGGTGTTGGAAGTTCCTTTTGACATAGTTTCCATGGGAAGGAATTTAATCTGAAAGGTAATCCTAACTTGCAGATAATATATATGCCAAGGAAACCTCATACCTGGATCATTTGTGTGCGGGTGGTTAGCATCCTTGCAATTTAGGATTTCATTGTCTGATATTACGGGGACTAATTAGACCCATTAGTAGATTAAAATAATACAATAGAAGTAAATATTTATTATATATATTCGTCACTAACCAGACCTTTAAGAGAGGTTTTTTTTCTTTCTTTGAGTAGAGGGAAAGATTTCTTATAACGTTTGAAGGATCAATATCAATCCAGCACTTAGCACTGTTTAAAATGTTGCCCTGTCTCATTGAAAATATATAATAATAACACTACAAAAAAAAGAACACTTTGAGCCAGACACAACCTACCTCTAAATGAGAATTTTACCTTTAATAGGTTTAAGGTGGAATTTGGAAGCAAACTAAAATTAGTCTCAAAGAATAACGTCATTTAATTTGAGACGGATATTTTTCGAGGCAAATTTTGAGGCAGATATTAGCTCCACAAACAGAAAGGGATTCCGAAAGAATAAAGTCATAAAATTAGTCTCAAAGAATAACGTCATTTAAGGTGGAATTCCGAAAGGGATTTTGAGGCAAAAATAATTCACCTCCACAAACACAGGCAGATATAATTTGCCCCTAAAGTTGACTCTACAAAAAGGGTTTAGAGACAAATTTTAAGGCAGATATTAGCTGCCTCTAATTCCTCCAATTTCAAAAAAATTGGATCTAAATATAATTACATATATCTAGTCTTGGATCTAAAAAGCTTCATGTCTTATAACCCTGCCAAATGCCATCATTGTTCCATAGAGTTTAATGGTCGTAAAACATTGCGAATGAAAGAAAAAAGAAATAAACAACCATAGTAAAGCATTGCCTTTGAGCCTGTCTATGCCTAGTGTTCCTTATCAGCAGTCCACATATCGTCATCATCACCATCATGATAGATGCCCTCGGCCATTTGCCAGACCTGGAAAGAATTGTCCTCGGCTACACTTGAGATAACCCATGGCTGATTTTGGTTCCATGAAAAGTCTGATATTTTCCCTTTGTGACCCCCGTGTGAGAAGAGAAGCTCAGGAGGGCCGTCATCGCCATCTCCTTCTAACTGCTCATCCCCAACCCTGAGTAATCATGAAAATAAATTGAAATTATCAAGAGGCATTCTTCTGTTTTTACTGTGTGTTTAGTGTGTGCACATGTGCGACCTATATAAATATAATAAAAGATACATAAGTATATCAATGAAACAAATGCATAACATGGAAGAAAAGAAACAATGCATTCCAGAGACACGTTCGTATTTAAAAGTACCTGTTAAGGTCCCAAACCATTAGCCTTCTGTCAGCACCAGAAGATGCCAACACAGTCTCGTGATTAGGATCCCATTCCACCTGGAATACCTCATCTCTGTGCACATTCAAAAATAAACCAAATCAGTAAGGATAAAGATTGGTTTTTCCTGGGCTATGGACTTAATAGCGTCTAAAGGAAATAATTTTCGGCTCAATAAATAATAGTTGATGAGGACCAAAAACAGTGTCAAAGGCCGAAAGTTAAGGTCCAGTGATAATGAGATTTCGACAAGTACTTCGCACTAATATGCTTCAATCACACCAAGTAGCATATTAGGAGTTTTAGGTCCTCCATGATTGGATAAACTAATAAATCACCAGAAAATTCAAAGGAAATGATTCATGTCCGTTAGGTGTATAAAGTATAAAAAGATTGAGACATAAAGAAAAAGCATAAGTAGATCCAATTAAGGTTCATGCGGGTTTAGCTAAACATTAATGCAGCCATGTATGCAGGTGTAAAATAGAGGTGTGCATTTATAACCATGTAAATTTGCAAATAACACAAATTCAAAACCTATTTGCAGCAGGAATGAGTTTCAAACTTTTCTGCCAGAAAATATTTAATATCATCATTGCCACTTAAATGTAAGAAGTTCACTAAGCATGAGATAAATAAAATATGGTGAATGAAAGACCTAGAAAATTCAGCAAGAAGGATAACTAAAGCTTTCAACCAAATTGACTGGTCCGCTTGAGTAGTGTGATACCCATTTTAACAAGACCTTTATACACTTACAAATTGTATAACGAATGTCTACAAAGAGTCATGGGAAAATTAACTTTACTGAACATCTTTTGTCCACATCTTATATTATCAAGACCAGGACATTATTACTAAAGGATGCTAACAGTACGAAAAACAAAATACAAGAAGATAGGCAAAGAACATACGTGTGGCTGCTTAAAATATGCAGTGGCACTGTCAGCTTCCGTGTATCAAAGAGACCAACAGTGGTGTCTGAAGATGCTGTAGCCAAAATCCATTCATTAAATGGATTGAAAGAAAGAAAATTCACCTAAATCAAAATACAAAGCAGAGATAACATAACATTATCAGTAAAAAACCATATTCTGGTAAGATATCTTTCAGACTCTGTCTCTGTCTCTGTCTCTCTCTCTCTCTCTCTCTCACACACACACACACAAATATATGAAGAGAGAAGAGGGAGAAATACAAAGGGATATCAGGATTCATACTACATTTCAATTTAACTAAGACATCCGTGGCTATATTAAAGCACAAAATATGAAGTCATAAATCTATAATTTTTTTTTATAGGAAAATTATAGTCTCTATTGGACAAACATCTCACGAGATAATGAGGTTTTCTACTAAATTTTTCATTTCCTCACAGGCTAAGAATTACTCTAAAAAGGGAAACAAGCCTACAGAAAATCATAACTCCAAAATTCCCAATACACATTACAGCTTTTCAAAAAGTACAAATCACAAGACCCTTGGCTGCACATGCTGTTGCTAAAAGATGGAAGGAAAATGCATCACACTGTCAGTATAAGCATCTTCCCCTTTTTCTTTCCATGAACCCTTTGGATTTCATAACAAGTTTTGGCAAAGATGTTAGTGCCTAATCATAATCAGTATAATCCATAATGAATGGCACGTGACAAGAACTCAAAATACATCCTTTTACATTTAAAATGTTTTCAGCCAACTCCTTTTGATGCAAAGAATTTGAAATTAATCAACATCCTATATTTAAAATCAAATCCAGTTTTTATTCCCAAACATAGCACACATTGCACAATGACAGCTAAAGTTACCCGGGGAAATGGATTCAATATTGCTAAGAAAAATAGAGTTCAACAACATTTTTTCCATTGATGTTTGCATTACTATGGTAAAAACTCAAAGCTGAGCAGCTAATACATCAGCAACACCACTTCTACATGCACACAGGAATACAAATGTTCAGATTCTCCATGCTTATTGTTTAACTTCTTTGGAATAAGACCTACACTATAAATCTATTTTACATGCTTAATGAATAAGAGACTCTATGAGCATGTTGTATAACTGCATTACCTCCCTTTCATGTGCTTTGACTGAGTGCTGGGCTTGGTTTGTCCGCAAGTCCCAAAGTATCAAGTTACAGTCATCTCCAACCGACCCAAATAAATTATCATTCTTCGAATTCCATGATACATCTTCAACCACACTTTCATGGGCCTGAAGTGACATTCAAGAGTCCAATTGCATTATTAAAGTGTCAGCCAATATGGCAAGATGACCAATGCTGCTTATCAAATAATTAACACAGTCTCTGCATTACCTCATAAATGTGAACTGCATCAAGCACTTTCTCTTGAGCAGCAGCTGATACATCCCACAAGCAAACCTTTTGGTCATGGGAACCACTTAAAAGGTACCCCTCCTTAAAGGGGCTCCAAGATAAACCATACCCTTCTTTATCATGACCCCTCAATCTCAAATCAGGGTCACATCTAAGTACTTGTTGCTTCGCTAGTTGTTTGACACAATCGAACACATAAACCTCGGAGCTACTAGTCTTAGCGCCAATAACACTCGGATTTTGCGGCATGCACCGTGCTCGATTCACCTCCCCATCAACGTGAATCCTTTGCGTAATCTCTATCTACAAAAAGACACCGAACAGTAAAAGTAAAACTCAGTCAAAAGGCAACTGACGAATTTCATTGAACATTTGGTGCCCAGAAATAACTGAATATCAATAAAGTAGAACCTTAGGAATAACCGGATTGTCAGCATTGGCGTCAACGATAGAATCTGATGTCCTCGCGGGGAGCGCAGCATCAGCAATCATAAGGAAGTTCGGGACACCTTCGGAAGTGTGAGTGCCGAGGACAAGTTTGTGGAGGTTGAATGAAGGGTGTGGGTGGGGTTGTGGGGAGGAGGGGACCCAATGGACGGTGAGAGAAGGCCATTGCAGAGGATGAGAGAGGACGAGGTCGTACAAGAAAGGGGTGTTCTTCTTCCAAACGGCGAACTCTTCTTCCACCTGATCAGTTTTCTGCTCGTAATCGTCCGCCATTTCTGCGTTTTCCCTCCAAAATGGATTGGGTTAACCACGGTGGAGCCAATGACTAGAACCAACGGCGCGTAAGGGAAGGCGCCTTTTAAAGGTCTGCTATCGTGAGTTGGGCTTGCTAAGCCCAATCCATTTGCTCATGTTTAAATGAAGTGTAACCAGAAAACACTTGCTTTTCAAAATGAGCAATAGATAGGCTATGGGAATCCCCCTTCTGCCATTGGGTTCATGCAATCAAGGTATTATCATAGCTCAACCAATCAATAACCAAAAAAACAAAAGAAAAGAGAAGCACCAAACAGATGGGGCAATTACTTACCTGAAATGCAAAATCAACCCCCTCTCTTCACAATTATCTTCCCTTGAATCTCAGAATTTAGCTCTCTCAAAGATATTCTCCTATGCCTCCTCCTCTGAGTCAGCACCCTCCACCCCTTTTATAGTAAGCAGATGAAGGACTCACCTTTATGCGAGTTGCAAGGTGGGATTTCGGTGACAAAACCCCATGGTAGGCGACGTGTTGCAGTGGAAGACGGAAAGAGGGTGCCGGGGAGGTGCTTCCATAAATGACCAGCAGCTGGAATGAAGGAAAGGTGCCGTGTTGCAGAGCAAATGGAAAAGAAAAGTGAAAATGATGGAAGAAAGACGAGGGACGGCGGCTGCAAGTATCGGTGAGACAGAGAGGTTTGGGCGGCTGTGGCTAGGTTAAGTGGGGGAGCTGGGTCGGTTTTGGGTCATGGAGCAGGTTTCACGGGTTGAGGCTGGATTGGGCTAGCTAATTTGGTTAGTGATTTGGCCCAAAATGGGTTTAAAGAGGGTGTTGGTTAATAGGAAGTGGGTTTCAAAGGGAGTTGAGCTGACATATTTTTTTTTATTTTGTTGTTTTTGTATTTTTTTCCCCTTTTTCATTTTTCATTTTTAGTTTTTTTTTTAATTTTTACAAGTAATATAAAAACAAATATGAACTCTTGTAGTTTATATTTTTGTGATTTATATATATATATATATATATATATATATATATATATATTTTGGCATTTTCTAATAAATAAAAAATTAAGTAAAAATATAAATTATCCCTAAATTATAGTGGTTCTTATTTTTGTCTCTTATTTTTTATTCTAACCCTTTTAAATTATAAAATATAATTAATTTAGTCTTTTATTTAAAATTTGTCAAAATGATTCATAAAAATGAATGATTTGACACTTATGTAGTATCATATATACAAGTTAAAATAAAATATTAAATTATCAAATTTTAATTTAATAATATTAAAAATTATGAGTTTGAATAAAAATTAAATTAAAAAAGCATTAATTCAAGACCTATGACTCACATGTGGGATTTAAGACCTAGCATGCTTACTAAAAGTCCATGTAGAGGTACCAGGGATTAAACTAAATTAATGATGTTTTATAAGTCAAGAGACAATAATATAACTAAAAAAAGATAATTATAAAAATGAAAATTTATTAAGTTAAGCATTAAAATACATTTTATATATTTTTACAATTAAAAAATGATTAAATTTGAATTTCCTACTTACACCATCAAAAACCTTCACATTTCTCACAATTATTTATTTATATATAGGTGAACGTATCTAAATTCATTTAAAGAATGATGATGTCACAAATCAATATTTTTTTTTTATAAAACTCACAAATATGCATTTGTGGGTTCATAGATCGACTACTGAGGGTCGAAGGATCCACTCTAATTGAGTTAAATAGTTACAGTCCAAAAATATTAATTCAAGGAAAACATCCTTTTTCATTTCCTTCAATACTGTATCTCTATTTATCAAAAAATAAAATAAAACATAAGTCACGGAACTGTAATTTTATTATAAGCATAAAAATAATTCATTTTTCCATTACTGCCTCAAAATTTTTACTTATAGACAAAATTTGAGGTGAATTTGTTTATAATGTCCCTTTTTCATAAAAGATTTTTTTTTCTGACCAATATTTTTAGAAACTTTAATATGACGGTAATTGAGAACGTGAGAATTTTAAATTGTGTAATCATTTTGGAAAGAAATAAATAAAATATTTTACATTTTGAGTTTATATGTACATGTTTCTCAAATAATTAAAAATATTTGAGTTGCATTTGTAAGTTGAAAGTTGATGTTGTGTTTAAATTTTTGACTATTTTTTAGTCTTTCCAAAATTTTTTAGCACTATAAAAAAAAAAAAGACAATTAGAGACAAATAAAATTCACTTTTAAATAAAAAAATTTCACCTTTAAAAGTTTCGAAGCAAAATAAAAAGGAAAAATCTATCTCGACGTCACAAATAAAATTCACTTTTAAATAAAAAAATCTGTCACGACATCGCAAATTAATTAAAAGGGAATTTTAAGTGGGCCTTATTACCCTATAACCTCAAAATGGGGGATAACTTTAAAAATTTTTAAAAAAAAATTTTTTTTAAATTTTTAAATTTTTTAATAATAATAAACTAATGAAAAATTTAAAAACAATAAAAACAATTTTAAAAATTTTAAAAAGTATACATTTAAAAAAATAAATATTTTTAAAAAATATATAAAAATATAAAATCATTTTAAAAAATTTAAAAAAACTTACTATAAATAAAAAACTAATAAATAATATAAAAAATTAATAAAAAAATAAAAATTAAATTTGGGGGACTGTAGCCCCCATTTTAAATTGGCCTCAAATAAAATCTGCCTCTAATTTAAGGCAGATATTTTCTATATTAAAACGAATAAAATCTGTCTCAATTAAAAAAAAAAAATCCACACGCATATGGGAAAATGCCCTCCTCTCTGAGTCAATCCTTACTCCCAAAGGGACACAGCTCACTTTATACAGAAAGAGAGCCAGAGTGATTACCCATTCCGAGACTAATTGTCTAATATTTAAATTCTTTGACAACTTTCAGTTTTCATAAACATGAGAAATTAAAATACCATAATATATTACTATATCTAAAAAATCTTAAGTGAATTTATTTTCAATCCATGAAAGATATTAATGAGTCTAATAAGTCTATGTAATATGGCCCTACAAGGTTATCCCAAACGAAAGTTACGGTTACCTTTCATATTAAATGTGTTGCTATGGAAATTATGTCAAAAGGCACTTCCAAGCACATCTATATTACTATGATAACTATGATAACATGGTGTTATCGTAACCATAATTAGTGTCATGTGACGTGACATAATTGTAATGACAATAACACCATATTACTAGGTATCCAAACCTAATTAATAAAATCAATGGCCTAAATTTAAATATTAAATTTTGAACCTATTTAGTATGTGAGGCTTAATTTAATTTAGATTATTATTGTAATTGATTGTAGTCTTCATGGTGTAATATTATGTGCCAGCCATTATTAAAACTTTCCCAATAAAAATTGCTTAAACAAATTGACATTGATGAGAAACATCTTAACTCCTTTAATTATGAAAAACTACAGAAATGGTATTTTGTAGGCTATATAAACATCTACCTACTTAAAAAAAAATCAGTAATTTACATTTTGTGAACTGATACTTTATTTGTTGATGTGTAATTCAGCTTCTTCATCTTGGATGTGGAATTGGCTGGCTTGGTTAATGTTATTGGAACTGACTTTGATCAAATGTAATGGGATTTTACAGCCTGTCCTTGTGAATTACTCAAGTTAAAAACTAGAGTAAATTTCATTCACTTCCTCTAAAGTTTTAAAACTATACTTTCATATCTCCTCTAATTTTAATTTATAGTACTAAAACTTTAATTTCTCTTAAGTTTTATAAAACCTATACTCGCAACCCCTCTAATTTTAAAAATACTTATATTAACCTCTCCTCTTATAAAATTTAAAAAAATATTAATTTAACATTTTTATTATTTGTGATACATAGAGTTAAGTTATTGAAAGTTATTAAGAGAAAAAATATATATTTCATGCAAGATTTATTAAACAGAAAGGATGTTTATGTATAAGTTTAAATTAGAGATGTGTAAGTATAAATTTTAGAAATATCAAGAAAGTAAATATAATTTACTTTAAAAATTATATATTTAAAATATGTCAAAATCTTATTATTTAAGTTGTATATTTTTTATCACAAAATTATATATAACTAAGCCTAAACTTTATCTATGTGCTTAAACTTAGAATCAAACATATAAAGCCTATTGAGTTTAAACCCAAAACATTGGATCATGTGGTTATTGTCTCTGATTTTGCCACCCTAATGAAAAAGAAAGAAAGCAGACAAATTTAGTAGCAACATGCATCCAGCATTCAGCAAGCAGACCGAAGGAGGAATTACTGAGTTTTTTCATGTTCTTATTTTCTTCTGTTTGACAGTGGAATCCTGTCTTAATCCATGTGGGATTCTTCTTGTCTCTTAAAAGAGGGAAGGTTCATTCTCTTCTTAATTTTTGTAATAAAAGCTGCATGGGAACTGTAGAGGTTGAGAAGCATAGCAAGTTGAAAAACTTGAAGAATAACAGAAAGGTTTTTTAATAGTGACGGCAGAGGTTTCTACTTTCAGAAAGGTTTTTTAATTATAAGGGAAGAGGTTTCAGGAGTGTTAGACAATATGCCTCAAATACCCAAGAAGGGGGGTTGAATTGGGTATTAAAATTATTGCCTTTTAATAATCCTTGATATAAGAGAAAACAGAAAGTCTTTCCAAGTCAGCAAAACAGAATATAAACGATCAGGCAGATAAAAGATAAGGCAGATATATGAATGATCA
>JASKGM010038096.1:0-23341 GCA_034509205.1 Ceratonia siliqua
TGGTAATCTATTCAAATAATCGATCAATTGGGTTTAATAAAATTTTATAACGGCCTAGAACAATGCACTAGCTGGTGTGAGAAGGCAAAGAACTCGGTTTTTTTAAGTCATTGCCTTCAATGAGAAAATAGAGGATCCCAAAAATCCCAATCCTTCTTTCTTCCCATTTTTTTTTATTCATATTCCCTCACAATTCTTTTTAATTATAAATTATATTGAAATTTCTCTTTTAAATGCACTTTCTTAAGTATTAAAAATAATTATTTAATAGATAACAAAAAATCAAAATCATTTGGGATGAGGTAAGTAAGTTTAAGAGCGGTGTGCAAATACAATCTCTTTTAGAAATTTAGATTTTCTCTATTTTCTTTGTGCTAAAATTTACATGATAAATTTGGAAGAGAGACAGAGATATGAGAGTTAGTCTTACAAAATTATCAATATTTATATTTATATAATTATTTTTATTAAAATTAATATATATATTTTCAAAGTAGCTATGCCACATGGCCAACATCCGCCCACATGCTCCTGTCTTTCAGCCCATGCGAGCCCGAGCTGTTTCAGTCCATGATTTATGGAATCAATGTAGTCAATGCATCGGGTATGAGAATTTATGATAGGTTATTTATATAATTTTAATATATATAAATTATATGTATATTTTAAATAAAATAATAAAAACATTTTTTGAATCTTAATATATTGATAATTTTGTCTTATTTAAAATATATGTATTTTATATTTATTGTTGTATATGTAACTCAGTTTTTGGGTTTTGCGAACCCGGCCCTTCTCTGCTTCTCATTCACAATAAAAGAGTTTATTGAAATTTTGAATTTATTATTAATTAAATTCAAATAAAGCCTGGACTGGATTCGAGTGTCACCGAGGCCGACGGGAGTAAAAAGGAAAAAGGAAATGACCTTTTCATACGGAACTACAAGACCATCTTCCACCTCACTTTGGTGATTTTCCAAGTTGCAGATATGCAGTGTTGCCTCTATCTCACTTCGGATTTATTAAATTTATTTCCTTTCTTGTACTATCCTTTATTTCTAGGTTTTCTTATCTTCTTGTGTTTCATAGGACTTGAATATTCTCTATTTCATACTGTTGACAAAAAGTTCATAATTCTCTCTTATTTTCTTTAAGTTCTAACTTAATTTTATATTAAATTTTTATGATGGTACATTTAGCTAATACTTCATTTGTGATATAATTTATTAATTGTCTATATGCTAGTTGATTATAGGATATTGTATTGTCATGTTGTCTTTTAATAGATTCTTTAACCTTATACAAATAATTTTAGTAATCCTACTATAAATCTTTCTTTTCAAAAATCTGCATTACAATCTATTCTTGTATATAGTTTTGTTAGAAACATGTCTTTATACCATATGAAGCCAGTCATTATTGGACAATTTAACCTTATTAGTTGCTATGCTATTCTGTCTTGAAAGTGTATTTTGTTTATAGTTTCTTTTTCTTAGAAACCTTGATGAGTTAAAGTAGTTATGCTAGGATTGCTACTGCTAGCACTTGTGTTTATCTTTTCTAGTTTTTTTTTTTTTTTAATCTCTTGTAATGGATCTTCTGTTGTCTCCTTTCCTGATTTAATCTTTTGATTTCTTCTTGTGGTATACTATCTATTTTGTATATTGGTCTTGGGGAATCTGTGTGTTGAAAATTCTTTCTTCCTAAATTTACTCCCATATGTCTTGTACCTAATTGGGCTTCCACTCTTTCTAATTGATTAGACATTGTAATATCTTACTTGAATAATTATTTTGTGACAAACAATTTGTACGTCTTAAAGGTTGGTTTGAATAGTTTTGAAGGAAAAAGTTTCTATTTCTATTCCTTTTTTTTTTAATAGCTTCTAATGAAAGATGTATTATCTGTATTTTATTTCCGTCTACAGTTTTTCATAATTGTATAATTTTACTAGTTGTATTTATTGTAGGTCCTTGTTGTACAAAGAAATTATGCATATTATTGTTTATATATTGAACTATTGAAAGAAGTAAATATTTTCTTTTATTTGTTTTAAGTAACCATAATATTCTTGTAACCATTGATCTCTTTATTATTTTGTAAAAGTAAAGAAACACCATTTTCTTTGGTCCTGATTATGCTGTCCTAGGAATTCTTCCTTTAATAGTTCTTTATTTATTTCAAATTATTTTGAATTTACTAAAACCTGTGATCTAGTTGGAGAATTTTCTAGGGATTCTTTTTGATATGTTGGCTTTGGTATGTTGGGTTTAAAGTTTACTTCTATTAAGTTATAATGGATTGTAGATGTTGTTTTTATTGATTTTGAATTTATTGAATGTCAAGGGTGCTAAAGATTCTGTTTTTACTTTTGGAATTCTTAAAGAAGTTGTTCTTTTCATTTTTAATTTAATGTTTTCATTTTTGTCTACTATTATTTAATCAATTTATGTTGATTCTACTCTTTTTGGGGATGAGATTTCTTCAAAATCTCAATCTAGTGGTAACTTTGCTATCATTTTTTCATGCTTTACTAGTTTTGGAGTTATAATTTTTTATTTTTGTATATTTGCTTCCATTATTATTGTTTCATTCTTTTTATGATATTCTTTTTATTCCTACACCCATCATATGTTTTAATAATTTATAATGAATTCTATATATTATACCTATATCCTCTAATCCATCCTTAAAAGCTTCTACTACTTTTACTCGTGTTGAATACTAAAGCTTCCTTTATATATTTATTGTGTAAGCTCATTTCATAATTTAGAAAATAATTAAAATATATTGGTCCATTTGCTATGTTAGATTCTAAACATACTATTATTGAGTTTTTGAATTCTAAAGCTAATAACATTATTGCTTGATTTATTCCTAATCTTCTTGAGGTTTTTATTGCTACTTCTACTAAGCATGCAAAAAGTTATTTCCTTCACAAATATGTTGATCTATTAATTCCGAATCTAATAATCTTATGGGTTCACATTTTTGGCCTAAAGATCTATTTGTTTCTACCATCTTATATACATCCTGATTTGAAAGGTTGAATGTTGAAATATGATAGATTTCTCTATGCTCTACTGTTGGTAGATTCCATTTTGCTAGATTTCTTCAAGTCTATGCTATTATTAATTATTGATTATTTATTTCATCTTGAGCTTCATTCTCATTTCTCTCTTTGTTGACTAGAAGTATGTGAAAGCACTATCACTTCTTTGCCTTTCTTACTGAAAAAAGAAGAGCAAGGGAGGTACCAAAAAGATACATGGATCACGAAATAAAGATAAAATAATGAGCATACAAATAAAGGAAGCATATAATGATAAAATATTGGATGGAATTATTGAAACTTACGAAGAAATGTTTTAATACAAAGGGAAGCTTGATACTAAATCAGATAAAAACAACTCTGCTCATTCATGGAAGCCTGGAAGGATTCTAAAGGGATTGAAATAGATTCCAAATGTATTGAGGTCCGTAGTTTCCTTTAAAATGTGATATAATTTCTTCTCACATTCCGACCAGATTCCTCTGCTTTTGTACTGAAGCTGTTTTTTGACTTTGTTTTTTGTTTTTTTTGCTGACAGGGGGTCCCACAAGTGTGAACTTAAGGAATGTATAATTGGCACCTTCAATGAAGCTTCGTCCAGCTGTGGTGACATTCGGTCATTCGCTTCTCAAGCTCTGCGAAGAACGTGAAGTTAACAATGTTTCAGTTGGCCGCTCATGAGTTGAATAATTTCAATCTCATTCTCGATCTAAAAGAATGGACTCACGCTTTATAAATTTCAGTAGGTGAGTCTCTGAAAAAACCTTCGATAAATTTGGAAATAAAAAATCAAAATGGTAGCATTTTAGATGTTTAATGCACATCAAGCATAAGAACAATTCACGTCATATATATGTTAGATTAATCTGTAATTAGTAACTAAACAGTGTTGGGGCTAAAAAAAAACATTGCGTGATTTTTTGAACTTAAAAGACAAAATTGAAATATGAGACAAACTTAAGGGACAAAAAGTGACTTTTATTCATTACATATTTTGAAAATTTGAAGTAACCATATTTAATGAGAAGTTACAAATTTTCAAATAACTACCAATTAGGCAATTACTTATTATTATTATTGTAAATAATTAGAATTAAATTTTGAAACATAATTACCCACCTTCACCAATAAGAAAAACTTAACTAAGACCATGACATCAGAACTTTCAAAGTCATATATAATTGTATAGATTAGTTTTTTTTTATTTTTTTATATTTTAAATGTATTTCATTAATTATTGTAATTACTTTAATTTTTATGAGATAATTATTGTCGTGCCAAGACATCAAAACCGGTAAAACCATAGTCATTCCACTATCCCATTATCCGTTAAAATATGAAAATATCCATATAACTTTCACTTTTTATTATGTATTTTTGTTAGATCAAGACACCAAAAAATTCCGAAGTCCAAATTCATATATAACAGTATAGGTTATAACAATATAGATATTTGTTATAAAAATGGTTATTAACTTATTATCAATGGCTAGAGTAAATCTTATCAATGTATTATGCTTTTAATAAATGAATTTCAAATTGTCAACCTTGGATATGAATTTAAACAAATATAATAAAATTACAAATTAAAAGTTTAATATCTTAATCCTCATAATGTATTTAATTAAATCTTACCAGGGTTATATGAATTGAACCAATTCTGTTCTTTATTGGACTGGCCTACACTGACGAAAAACTTTTACTGAGTTAATTCGTTTTTGAAATATTACTATCAATTAAAAGGCCCAGGTGTCGCCATATTTACTAAATTTTTAAAAATCGAATTAAAGAATGAATCGAAAAAATGAGTAGTTCATGTTTAGTGATTCGAACTGTGATCTACCTGGAATTAAAAATATATATTTTAATAAATATATTATAATATAATATTTTAAAATTTCAATATGATATAATACTTAATAATTCAATTTATATTAATATAAAAATTAATTTTTTTAGAGTAAATTATAAAAATTAATTTAATTATTTGAAATTAGTTTTTATAATTTTTTCAAGACATTTATATTCTTAAATAATTTCAAATATTTTTACAACGAAGAACTAATAAGATAATTGTTTGTTCCCTTCTGATAATAGTACAATTTTTAAGCAGCGGTAAGTATGCATTTTCAATAGTGGTTGAGGGTCCAAATTCCCTTGATCCATTTTTATGGGTTTTTGGTTTGGTTGGTTTTTTTATAAACTAGCCAACAAAACCGATGAAATCGGTTTTTCAAATAATCAAATTGAGAATCATGTTTGGAAGAGTTTTTAAAAATTATTTTTTTATTATGTGAGAATAAAAAATTTGTTTAGGTGACTGTTTTTATTAGTTATTTTTAAAAATTATTTTCAAAAACAGTAATTAAAAAATAAAAAATAATAATTTTTTTTGTATTTTGACTTATTTTTGTCATCTGTTTTTTAAAAAATACGAAAAACAATTGATTAAAAATATTTTTACCTAAATAAGTTTTTTATTTTTTTTATAAAACTATTTTATAAAATTATTTTCAAAATTTTTTTAAATAATAAAAAAATTATTCCAAACAATCCCAATTTTTGAGGAAAAAAAACAAATCAACTCAATTTGGTCAGATTTTAAACAGTTCAGTTAGTGTAGTTTGGGCCCTAATAAAATGGGCTTGTTTTCATTTAACATATTTTAAAAAAAAAATTAGTCCACAAAATGACAAAAAGAAGAAGCAAATAAACCCAATTTAATAACTTAGCACTTACATAATCCAATCTTAATATTTAAACAAAGAAAACAAACAAACAACCCAAAAAATAGCTTCCATAAGCCTTCATCCAAAATTCAAAAATTCAATAAGAAAAAAAAGTCACAAACTAATAGAAACCAAAAATCACAAGTATGGAATTAAAATTTGTAATAAATATATAATCCAAATTGAATTTCTAATACAGAACAACCAATATATTTATCATTTGTGTTATGTATATTATATATAAAATATAACATATATTTTTCTAAACGTGGGGAAAGATTATCTTTCCCAAACCGAAAATCCAACCAAACCACTCACCCATACAAAAGTAGAAAATTAATCGCTTTTGGTTAGTTTTCAATCGATTTTCAACAGGTTGCTGTGGATCGGTTTAAGTTGGTATTGAATCCCTAGCACTACTTTTCAACGCAATAGGCTAGCACCCAACCCTCTTCAACTTGGATCCGGATCCAGTACAGTCGGGATCCAACTGCACGGGATCTGGTTAGATCTTGACTGTCCAATCTGTGTTAAACAGCCAAGATTTGTTCACAGTTTTTAAAAAAATTTGGCACTTATTTCAAGCAATTTTTTTTAAAAAACTTCAAATAAATCTTGGCCGTCCAATTAATATTGGACGACCAAGATTGATACTGAATCTCGTGCAGTCGGGAGATCCAGACGCCTTCAACTTTGGACACCGAGAGAGAGTGAACCGAACAGTCTAGTTTTGTGGTTAAATCAAACAGGTTTATTGACTTGACTATTTAATAGTTATTGAAGCAGACTGAATCAGTGCACCAGCCGGTTCGGTCCGATTATGACAGTTGTGATATTTAGTTATTTACTCTCACGGCTAGTTGGCTACGTGTAAGTGTAGGACTTGGCTACGTATATAGTTACTTTTTTTTTTTTTTCTCACACTAGCATTATTATTCCATTTGGCTAATCATGAAATACTAGCAATTCTTTCATTAATCGTTAAGATCCCTGGTATTAGGAATTGAGCTCGGACTTGAGGTTTAGAATTAGAATTGGGTCTAATAATTTTAAATTTTCTGTTTGGTTTGTCATTTAGAATTGCAATGTGAATTTCATCCACTAATTCCATAAAATTAAAATTTTAAGTGTTCAGAATTGAGAATATTATGTTATCTTTTAGTTTATTCTTATATGTTCTCCATGTTACTAACATTTATTGACTACCCGAGTCTAAAAATTTTTCTTAATATATATAAATAAAATAAAGTATATAAATTAAACTTTAATTAAAAATTAAAAATTAAGTGATAGATTAAAATATATTATGTATATATGTAATTAATATTTTCAATTTAAATATCTTTTAATATATAAAATTATATAATAAATTCAAAAGATAACAAAAAAATTACACTATTCATTCGGTTCAGCTAATTCATATTATTTCAATATTTACATTTGTCACAAAAATTATTTTTTCAGTTTCCAGTAAAAAGATATTTTATTAAGAAAACAGCTTTCAATGGTACACAATATTCCTTCTCTTTTTAATTAGCTTTCTTATTTTATTTTACATTAAAGTGCATTTTTTGGTACAGCCATTAAAAAATTATACTAGTTTCTTCATTGTTATGGATCCTCTATCAAATACTTCCGAGGCATTCTAGTCCTATTATCCTTTTTATTTTTTATTTTATCACAAAATTTTCTCTCTTGTGTGAAAATTAAATATAAAATTAATAATACTAAAGTAGTTTTTTTCGTTTCTCAATTTTCAAATTAACCTCTGAAATTTTCAGTGTTCTAAACATATTTGGTTCCTAACATAAATTAAATTAAATTAAGAAAGAAGAAGGATATATTTTTTCTACAAAAATACATTATAATTTTAATTAATTAATTATATTTTTTTGTTAAAGAATAAATCCTATTTTTAATCCTAAATCGTATAATCTAAATTAAAGAATTTGAATTAAAATTAAAATTAAAATTCTCCATATTAATTTTAATTACAGGATACAAACAGAGCCTAAATGTAATTCAAATAAAAAATTATTTAAGAAATTGAGTGAAATTATTTTTATCAAAATATATGATCATTTTATTATGTTAAAACAAATTATATTATATGAATTTTCATTCTTCTCTTGTACTTAAAATTAATCATAAAATGTAATAAATTTAAATTTTTATATTGGCTAACTTTTAAATAAAAAAACTGTAGTTGACAGTTTATTTATATTTCCACAATTACCACAACAAAAGTCTATAAAGTTGATGATAAATGGATCATAAAATATTAATGTTTTAAGAATTAAAATGGTCATTAATGTATTAAAATATATTATAAATATTTAATTGAATATATAAAAATATAATTATTATTTCAAATTTATTTACTTACATATTATTTAACTTTATAATACCTATAATTATTTTTCACTATATAAGCAAACATCAAATTGCTCCAATGGCAAAGCTCACATTTGGGAAGTAGAGGATATCTCAATTTGAATTCTCAATTTGTCATTTTTAGAAATAATTCCAATATTTTAAAGATCAAATATGTCATTGAACTGGAAAAGAGATCAATTCATTGGTGTGTGCACGGATGAACTAAACTTTAAAAAAGTATTTTATGTATATTAAATATAAAATATTATATTACTAAATGATGGTACTAAAGTTGAGATAAGAGATTTGAGAAGAGAGATATAAGGGAGCTGGAATGAATTATACTTCAATGAATCTATGTGAGAGTGTGCTACAATATATATAATCTATGCAGTGGACGCAGAAGCATAGTAGAACAGCAACTGACCCTTAACTGTAATACAAATTGAACAACTATATAGAATAGAATAACAACTAAATAAGCCTAGTTAGCATAACCAACTCTCTAAACATGGCCCGTCAATTTGAGGGTCTTTAACTGGTTTGTGTCTTTCCTTCTGCTGAGTATCTTTTTCTTCAACATGCCCCTCAATCCGATGGCTCTTGGATCTTGGACTTAGAGTATTTGCTTCGGCTCAATTCATTGGTGTATGCATGGATGAACTGAAGTTAAAAAAAAATATATTTTATGTATATTAAATATAAAAGATTATATTACTAAATGATGTTAACAAAGCTGAGATAAGAGATTTGAGAAGAGAGATATGAGGGAGCTGAAATGAATTATATTTCAATGAATCTCTGTGAGAGAGTGCTACAATATATATAAGCTATGCAGCGAACACAGAAGCATAACATAACAGCAACTAACCCTTAACTGTAATACAAACTAAATAACTATACAGAACATAATAACAACTAGATAAGCCTAGTCAGCATAACCAACTCTCTCAACATAGCCCTTAAATTTGAGGGTCTCTAATTTGTCTGTCTTTCCTTCTGCTGAGTATCTTTTTCCTCAACATGGCCCATCAATCCGATGACTCTTGGGTCTCGAACTCTGAGTCTTTGCTTCAGCTCCTCAAAGTGAAGTTTGGACAATAGTGAGAAGATTAGCCACTTGCTGATCAGAGGGGATGTGCAGTACTTCAAGCTTCCTTTTCTCTAACAAAGTAAAGGTCAATTTCTATATGTTTCATTCCGGAGTAAAGAATAGGGTTGGCTAACAGAAGAACATTACTCAAATTGTCACAAAACACTTGAAGTACTAAGTTGGAAATATGCAAGTCATGCAAAAGCATTTGTATCTAGGCTAGTTCAAAGGTGATGTTGGCAAGGCTCCTGTATTTAGCCTCTGTACTAGATCTTGAGACTATCTAGTGCTTTTTGGAACACCAAGAGATCAAATTATTCCCAAAATAGTACAGTTTCCTGATACCAACTTTCTATCATCAAGATCTATAGCCGAGTTAACATCACAAAAGCTTGTGAGCTTCAGGTTGTGAGGGAATGTGAAATGAAGGCCATGATTTAAAGTACCTTGGAGATATATAAGAATTCTCTTTACAGCTTTCTAGTGAGCTTCTGTGGTGCTATGCATGGATTAACATACCAAGTTGACTGAGAAGGCTATATTTGGCCTTGTGATGGTTGCATACTGGAGAGCTCCCACTATGATCTGTACGTGTGTGGGTGTTCCAAGGTGGTTCCTTGCTATTTGGACAGCTTGAGACCTGAAGGTATAGGGAGAGACTTAGAGCTTGTCATGTTGGCTTTAAGGAGTAAATCCTTAATATATTTGGCTTGAGATATGAACATTCTACCATTAGGAAGGTTGTGAATCTGAATACCCAAAAATAATTCACCTCTCTTAGGAATTTAAGTGTAAATTCCTTGTGCAAATAAGCAACTAACTGTGAAATCTTAGTCTTTGAGCTCACAGTGATAAAAATGTCATCCACATACATTTTTACATATGTGGAGTGACTTGGTGTTACCCTAACAAACATTAACTGGTCTGTCATGGTGGAAATGGATCCAAAGTTGCAAATTGCCTAAGTAAGCTTGTCAAACCAAGCTTTTAGTTCCTGCTATATTCCATATAAAGCATTGTTGACTTGCATACTATAGTGGGTTTGTTGGCTTCAAATCCAGGGGGTTGGTTCATGTATATTTCTTCATGCAGCATACCATTGAGGAAGGCACTATTTACATCAAGTTGATGTATTTTCCACCTTTTAACCAGGGCTATAGTGAGTACAACTTGAATAGTTATTAGCTTTACCACTGGCTAAACGTTTCTATGAAATCAAATCCAAATTGCTGGGAAACCCCTTTGCGGCAAACCTTGCTTTGTATTTATTAATAATACCATATGGATTTTCCTTGGTTTTGAAGACCCACTTACAGCCAATAGGTTTGTCAGAGGGAAGGGACACTACGGTACATGTATTGTTCTTTATGAGAACATTAAACTCATCTTGCATTGCTGCCTTCCAATGAAGTGCAGCCAATGCTTTAAAGACAGAAGTTGGATCTCTGGATACAATGTAAACCCTGGGTTTGTGAATGCTAGACTTACTTCTTGTCTACATGACATGTGTGTTGGTTGTAGGGGGTGGATACTAAGTTAGTGTCTATGCACAGGGAATTGCAGTGAGATTAGCATCATGTAGTGGCTGATCATGCTGATGAACAGCACTAGTTGGACATAGGTTGGCAACAATTTAGGAAGTTAATGAAGAAGGTGTATTAGAGGGATAAATTATGATTAAAGGAGGTAGAATGAAAGTTGGGATGAGAAGAAGAGGGGAAAGATGAGAAGGTAGTGGTGTAAAGAGAGACTTGTGAGGAAGTAGTTGCTCGTTGAAGACTATATCTCTAGAGATAAAGAGTTTGCTCTCATAGTTGAGGCACTTGTAACCTTTGTAATGTTCATTGTATCCTAAGAAAATACACTATTGGGATTTAAATTGGAACTATTTCTATTAAATGGCATGAGATTAGGGTATCATGCACCTCTAAAAGTTTTAAGGTAGATGTATGCATGATTTTTATGGAAAAAACTTGTAGTGGAGATTTGTTGTGTAACATAAGGGTAGGTAATCAATTAATTAGGAAAGTAGTAGTTGTAAAGGCATCATCTCTAAATGTTAGAGGCATAGAGACTTGGGCTAGGAGTGTGAGACCCATATCAGTTAAGTGCCTGTGTTTTGTCCAGCAAGGTCATTATGCTCATGGGTGTAAGGGCAAGATATTTTATGTTTTATGCCATGAAACTCTAAACAATTTGTGAAGCTTCTGTATTCTCCTTGTCAGTCACTTTGCAGTACTTTTAATTTGTATCTAAGTTGTGTTTCAACTAGAGTTTTGAATTTGACAAAAGCTTGGAAAGCATTAGATTTGGCTTTGAGTATGTATATCCAAGTATATCTTGAATGATCATCCCCAAAGTGAATGTAATTACAGTACCTATTGGTTGATTTCATGGGTGCATACCTCTAAAGGTCAAAATGAACCAGTTTTAAAGGAGCAGAATAAGTGGATTGAGAATGGGGAAAGGTGAGTTTGTGGACTTTTCCAAGACAACAAGCTGAACAATCAGAGAAGTCGAAACCACTTTTATTGAATGGAGAAAGATTACATGCTTGTAAGATTTGTTTAACAACAATAGAAGAAGGGTTGCCAAGCTTACAATGCAAAAGAAAGAAATTAGAACTAGAGATAAGTGATGTTAATGTCTCAGGAGTATGAATAGATTTGCTATGAATTGGAGTCATGGTGGTTAATGTGGAGTTGGAGGAAGCTCTACTTGGAAGATGAGTAAGTTGAAGATTATCAAAGGCATATAACGCATTCTTAAGCTTGCCTTGCAAAAAAATTTCCTTGAAATCCTACTGTTTGAAAAAGCAAGTTGTGGGGTGAAATTCAAAAAACACATTATTATTATTGGAAAGTTTAGAGACATCATAGATTCTGGGTTATGGATGGAACATGTAGAAGATGTTTGAGAACAAGAAAATGAGATTTAGCAGTTTTAATAAATGAATTACCAATATTTATGATGTTCAAACCTTGTCCATTGCTTATGTGGATTTGGTCTTCTCCAATATAGGTTTCTTTATTCATCATGTTGTTTGGATTAAAGGTTAAGTGATTGGAGGCCCCTAAGTCTAGGTACCAAGAAGGTTTATAAAAGGTCTCTGGTGTGGCTAACAAGGCAATGTGATCTAGCTTCCCACATACTTGACATTGTGGTTTAAAGCCTTTGGCACTTCTTCCTATTCTCATGGCAATATGATTTCCTTTGCCTTGTGATGAGTTACCTCAAAAGTACCTTTTTCTAGCTTGGTTCCCTCTACCCTGAGATGAATTGCCTTGCTTTTGGCTTTCCTTGAACGGAGCATTAGACTATATAACTAGATTAATTGATGCAATGTCAAGGGTTTTGGCATGCTTTTCAATTGTTGTTACTTAAGAAGCTAAGAGAGATTCTATCTCCCCCACACAGTATTGCTTAATCCTTATAAGTGCTGCTGTGATAAAAGAGTCATACTCTTCAGGTAAGTCATCAAATATGGCTTCAATATGGTCATTCTCAGTGATTGGATAACTAATGGATTGTAAGGAATCTGGGTACTTCTTAATCTTCAACAAATACTCATTGATTGTCAAACTCTCTTTCTTGGTGATATAGAGCTGATTCTTGAACTGTTTCACCTTTGCTTTTATTTGTGAAACAAGTGAAGGTTTATCTTCTCTCAAATATGGTGAGAAGTGTCGCAACCTATAAATGTAGAGTGGCACTGAAGAGATGAATGAAAAGTTGCATTTGTTATTTATTGTCAAAATGTATATATATGTACATCAGTTGTAGAGTTTCATTCAAGAACTACTTGTTGAGCTATATCCTGAAGTTTAGGAAGTACAAAGTTTTAAATTACAGATAACTTTGAGCTGATATGTATAAGGATATAAAACTACAATTTGAATTATGATAGCAGAAGAGAGATATTTGGGAACTACATTTTGACTTAGTCTCTGATATGGCCCTCAAGACGGTGCTCTATTTGGAGACTAATCTTGGATTTTAGAGATTGAAACCGAGACCTAGGTAGGGATTTTGTTACTGCATCTGCGAGTTAGTCAGTACTAGATACATGAGCAACTTTGAGTGAACCATTCTAGACTTGTTCTCTGATGATGTGGTAATCTATTGCCACGTGTTTCATGCAAGAACGAAACACTGGGTTGGAACAAAGATTAGTTGTACCAATATTATCATAGTAAATCATGAGTGGGTTTATAAGAGTGACACCAAGTTCAGTATAGAGTGAGCACACCCAGTTGAGTTTAATTACAGTGGAGGTAATAGAGAGATACTCAGCCTTAGTTGAAGATTTAGCAATGGTGCATTGCTTTTTTGAGCTCCAAAAAATTAGGTTACGGCCAAGTTACATAAATAGGCACTTGTTGAAGAAAAATCATCCTTGTTACCGACCTAATCGGCGTAAAAAAAAGCATGTAATTATAAAGAAGAGTCTCGGTAGAGCTGGATGCATGCATTAGGGGGACCACATAAATAGCGTAGAAGCCTTTTAACCAGTGCCCAATGATATGTAGTGGGTTATGCATGAATTGAGATAGGTGATTTATAGCAAACGCTATGTCAGGACAGGTGATCAAGAAATATTGTAAGCTGCCAACGACGTTCTTGTACTCGATACGATCTGAGAGAGTTGAACTCCGTTGTAGTGATATAGGTGGAATAGTTGCCAGTGGCGTAAGGATTGGCTTGGCTTGGGTCATCTTTGTTCGAGTAAGAAGGTCATAAAGGTAGTGACGCTAAGAAAGCGATAGACTATGTTCAGTAAACCTAAGAAATAAGAAGGAATCGAGATCCTTAAGGGAGAATTTTCTGAGAGCAATTGAACAAAACGAGTGATGGCTGCTTCATTGTTTCTCGTGATGACAATGTCATCGACATATACTAGTAAATATATGAGTGTACTAGTAGTAGTAAAGATGAAGAGTGAAGTATTGGCATGAGAGTTGTGGAAGCCTGAGAGAGTTAGAAACTGACAAAGCTCATTTTACAATGCTTGTGGAGGTTTCTTAGACAGCCTATCGAAGCTTGCAAACATGATGGGGGTAATCTGGATCAATAAATTTTAGGGGCTGGGACATGTAGACACCCTTAGAAAGTCCCTGCAAAAATGCATTGTTGATTGCAAGATAGCGAGGTGGCTAGCCATGGGAAATAGCAATACTGAGAAGTAGCTGAATTGTGCAAGGCTTAACAACAAGCCTAAATGTGTCATCGTAATTGACACTGGGGTGTTGGTGGAAGCCTTTGGCAACTAAATGGGCTTTGTACCTGTCAACAAAGCCATTAGAGTGATACTTAGTGCGATTTACAACTTACAACATTATATTTGGTGTGGGGGAGACGAGCTCCCAAGTTCCATTACGAATTAGAGCATCAAATTCTTCAGACATTGTATAGTCCCATTTTGGGTTTTTAGAGCTTGATTTGCAGTGGTGGGTTTGGTGTTGTAGGCTTGTGAGAGTTAAGTTGAAAAGTTTAGCTTTTGGATGGGTTTTCGAATATTATTTTTGGCTCGAGTAACCATTGTATAGGTAGAGGCTGGGTGGTTGGTTTGGTTATGAATAGGGAAAGGTAAAGTTATTAGGGAGGCAGAGGAAGGTGGACTTTTACTGGAGATGGGTTGAAGGGTGGACTCATTTCCAGATATGGGGCCTGGGTAAAGGAAGTAGACATAGTAGGAGAGTGGAATTATAAGGTGAAGGCTCGGGTAAGGTAAATAAAGTTGGTGTGTTAGGAGAAGGTGCTGGGACGTGAAGTGGAGGTGGAAACCATGCAGAGTTGAGTTCCTATTAAGGTGTGTTTTAAACAGGTTCAACAAAGTCAACTTAGCGAGAGACATCAATTCTTAAGGTGGGAGGGTTATAGCATAAGTAGGCACTTTGTGTGAGGCAATAGCCAAGAAAGATACAAGGGTGAGAAAGTAGTTCTAGTTTATGGTGAGAATAAGGGTAAAGCCAGGGGTAGCATAAATAGCCAAATATATGAAGGTTGTGCCAAAAATGGATTTATAAGGAAAGGAGAAATTAAGGGTGAGGGTAGGCATTAAGTTAATGAGATATACTACTGTGGCAAATGCATGAGACCAAAAATGCAAGGGTAGTAAGGCATGTGTGAGTAGGGCCAAGCCAGTTTCTACAATGTGATGTTGTTGACATTCAAAGTAGCCATGGTGTTTAGGGATGTGGGGGAGAGTGGTAAAATGGGAAATGCCTTGATTTGCTAGAAAGGATTAAGTGAGAGGAATTCTCCACCATTGTCAAAGTAAATAGTGTTAATGGTGGTTCCAAAATGTTTTTCAACAAGGCTTCAAACCTTACAAATATTTCTTTAACATCATATTTATTTTTAAGAGGATAAAACTAAATATATTTGTTAAAATGATCCACAAAAATTATATAATATTTAAAACCATCATGGAAAACTAGGGGAAAGGTTCATTCATAAGAAAAAAATAATATCAAGAGGTTTGGTGGAGATGAGAGAAGAAGTTGAAAAAGGTTACTTATGACTTTTATTACATTTGTAGACATTACACAAGAAATCTAAAGAAATAGAAGAAGACAATTGTAATTTCTAGTGACTAAGCATATGTTTAAGAATTGAAAAGGCTGGAAGTTCTAAGCAGTGATGCCATGCTATGGAATATGTGGTAGCATTCAAGAAAGTTAAAAGTGGTGATGACTTGGTAGAAGGAGAAGAAGGCCACTCATACACCCATCCTTGATTTTCCCTTGTAGGAGGACTACTTTTGCTCGAAGATTCTTCAGTAAGAAGAGGGTAAGAATTCCACAGAAAAATTTTGTTGTGCAGAATTGTGAAATTCAAATTAAGTTTTTGTGCATCCTAAGAACACAAATAACATTTTCTAATGAAAAAATGGTATCAAAAGAAGAAAGAATAGTGGAACCAATGTGGGTAATTGAAAGGCTAGAGCCATCTCCAATCATTATGTCATCGTTGCTAGTGTATGGAGCATGTTGGGAGAGATTTCTGAAATCAGAAGTAACATGAGGAGAAGCTCCACTGTCAAGTAGCCATGGTTGAGTTTCGAATGATGTGGTGGTAGCATAATGAGCTCGAGGATGATATAGTTGTTGAAGGTTTAGTTGAGCTAATGATGTGGGTACAAGACAAAGGGAGGGAAACTTCTTGGCAGTGTTGGGGGTAGTAGCGGACCCAAAAAGTTTGAGTGGTGGGGTCAATTCCTTAACAAAACAAGAAAGATTACAAAAATAGTACTCACTTTCCCTAAATCCCCAATTACACCTAATGCTGGTTATACAAAATACATAATCTCATCATTCTCATTGTAAAAAAAAAAAAACACATATTACAATTGTTCTCTATGTGTTTTCATATTTTGAAAATGTTCTATATTTTTTCATTTTAAATACTCTCAAAAATACCTCTCTCTATGTAGATCAAACAATCATTCAACCATTCATCTCCCATACGATTTCGCATTTCATTCTTCACAAAATTCATTGCAAAGAAACATCTTTCAACTATTGCAGTTGTGGCGGGAAAAATCAAATCTAACTTCAGAAGCAAATATACCATAGCATATACAATATGCTTTCTATTTTTTACTAACATTGCAGAAAGATCACTAATCCCGTTGAACTTTAAAAATTGATCATTAGGACGAACATCTATGATATATATTTGAAGTTGACTATCAAGACTATAAGCTCCACACACAAAAATTCGAATGGATAAAATTTAGTCAAACTAATTAACTAATTGTTAAATGCAAAAAATGAATCTCTTAGATTTAAGCTTGATACACAAAGAAGCAATTCAATCTTTACCTTTGTAAATTTATTGTTAAGCTCTTGAAGTTGTCTATCAAGAATAACTCAACTTGAAAGTTATGCAAATTTGAAACTTTTTGAACTTTACGCCTTGATCTTCCTAGTGTCATGAAGACATCATTCATATTTGAAATATTAATATTTTGCTTCTCACAAAACAATGATACTTCATTTAGTAAATTATGCCAACCATCATCTCTCATGCTTTGTAATCTTTTCTTGCATACTCTAACTAATGCTATAGCATTTACAATGTCTTAATCACTTCTTTGTAGTGCTTGGGGCAACTCATTAATAATTCTCAATATATTCTTCATCAAGTGCAAGTTAAAAATAAATTCAAAACATTGCAAGAAGTTTGATAAATGGTATGTTTCAACTCGTTGCTCTGAGCTTATGCCATCTTCCTCAACAAATTCAAGCACATCAATCATTAAAGAAAACAAAGATATTAAGCTAAGTAATGTACCATAATGTGAGCCCCATTAGTTTCTTGATTCAAGCCAATACCACTAGAAATTATTCCACTCTTTAATGCTTCATTCACTTTAAGGATTTGACTTTCCCTAAGAATCTCTTGGCGTTTACATGAAACTCCAAAATCATTAGATATATTTTTAACTAAACTAAAAAAACAACCAATTTCAACTTGCTTTTTTGCAACCGTCACAAGTGCCAATTGAAGTTGGTGAGCAAACCAATGAACATATAATGCAAACTTGTGTTTTTTCAAGATCAAACTTTTAAGGCCATTGAATTCACCTTACATATTAGTAGCCTCATCATATCCTTGTCCACGCACTCTTGACAAGTTTAGACTATATTTTGCAAACACATATCCTTTCTTATCAACATAATGTAAAATAACAGCCATTTGCTCCTTAATTGAAATGTCCTGAGATTCATCAATTAAAATGGCAAAGAATTTATCTCCTAGATCATCAATAATAACTTTTGGGGTTTCACAGGTAAGAGCTGTCACAATTTTTTTTTTTGAATCTTAGGTGACACTAGTTTAAGATCGATCTCTTCATTATGATTGGCAAGAAAATGTAGAAGCTCAAGGAAATTACCTTGATTTTTTGAATCCACTAATTCATCATGACTACGGAATGCCAACCCTTGCCTCAATAGAAATTGAATACAATCAATTGTTGCAGTCAAATGAATTATATATTCTCTTTTCATTAACTCTGATTGTTTGTTAATAGCAACTTCAATATGCTGTTTTTGATTCATTAATGTTTCAGATTTTCTCCAAGCTTGATTGTGAACACTATTAGAGTTTCCAACATTGGTTTTCAGCCTATCATTTTTTTTTTTGCAATTTGAAAATTCCTCAGTAAAAAATGCATCATTACTTTTTTATTCTCTAATGTTAGATCTCATCAGATAATAACATAAGCAAAATACAGCATCTTTTGATACACTATATTCTAACCAGTTGCTAAATTCAAGATACCAATTAGGGTTAAACTTACGAAAAGAAGTCTTTATTTGTCGTTGTGGGAAATCATGCTCTCTTGGTTGACAATGACCTTTTTGCAAATAAGCTCTTCAGATCTTATCTTGATCATTAGGATGATAACATTATATTTTTTTTTGTCTCTCTAGGATCAACAGGAAGATTTTTCAAATCAAATTCTAAGAATTGTTTTTTATTCATGACCCTAATAATGTTGGTGAATTTTCTACTTCAATAAGTTTTTGAAACTCTGATTTTGATTTTCTTTTAAAATATTTCTCCATTTCTAGCACATTAAAAATAAACAATATAATCAGTCAATTATAGATTCACAATAACAAAATAAATAAATAATGTAATATCAAGAAGTAAGGAACGAATCTATCACATAATCACAATGAATCAATAGACAATAACACAATAAAATAATGAAGATTGAAGATAATAGAATAATAGAATCACCCAAATCCCATTAGATTACTTGCACACAGAACACTAGTAGATTAAAAATCCCTAAATAACCAATTTTAACATCTTTATTTGATCATTTATTTAGGTTTTTAAGCATTAAAATCCCTAAATAGCTAACTTAAAAATTCTCATTTTACCTGGTTTTTTAAAAATGGTGGTCCTTGGAGACTGGAGATTAGAGTCGTGGTCCATGGACCACGTTGTTGCCTTATTGGTGGTTGGTGTTCAAAGTTTGGAGCATTTCTCTACTTTCCCTCTCCATGGATGGGGTGTGGAGAGAAAGAAAGTATGAGATAAATTAAAGTAGGGAAAATGACAATGAGTAAAGTGGCTAATGAGGTGTGGAGACATGGAGAAGATTCCTTTTTTTATTATTATTATAGATGGACTCAATAAACAAGTTACAAAGGACTGGAGGAGTATAGCCATATGGGGTTAATTATTTTTTTTATGGGGGCAATTGTATTTTCATATATATAGTAATAAGTAAAAAAAAAAATTTGTGGGGGCAATTGCCCTCACCTAGTTTCACGTGGGTCTGCCACTAGTTGAGAGCCGAGTTCTAGTTGGGAGAGTTTCCTGAGGTGTTATGATGTTTAGCATTGGAGTTGTTACGTTTGGCAAGGTTGGTAGATGTTGGGATGTGGGAAGTGTTTTGGTTGGTAGCTTGAAGGGAGGCTTCAAAGTTGATGAGTTTTTCATGAAGTTCTTCAAAAGAAATGGGACTATCTTTGGCTTAAACAGTTAGCACAAGTTCCTTGTAGTCATCATTAATACCTTTGAGAATGTGGTCTGTAATATCATCATCATTAACTGGAGCTCCTAAGATAACAAGCTCATTTGATGGTTTGAAGGTGTTCAGTGATGGTTTTGGATATTTTGGTGAGTTAGTGGTTTTTGATTTGTTTGAGGTGCCCACAGGAGGGTTTAGCATAAGGGTTTGCAAGGATAGCCCAGGCCTCTTTGGAAGTTTGAGTCTAGCAATGAAATAGATGATTATGGGGGAGAGTGACCTAACTAAGGCATTTAGAATGAGTTGATTATGTCGGTTCCAGAAAGTGTGTTCTGGGTTGGGAAGAGTAATGTCATTGGTATGATGGTGGCGGGCAGACAAGGTGTGGAACCATCAATGTAACCGAGAAGATTATAGCCAACAAATAGAGTTTGGAATTGGAGTTTCCATTGGTGGCACTAGTTAAGCGTGCTCTGATACCATATAAATGTAAAGTTCCACTAAAGAGATGAATGAAAAGATGTATATTTTATTTACTATCAAAACATATGTATATGTACATCAGTTGCAAAGTTACATTCAAGAACCACCTGCTGAGCTATGTCCTAAAGTGTAAGAAGTACAACAGGATACAAAACTACAATTTGAATTATGATAACAGAAGAGAGATAATCGGGAACTGCATTTTGACTTAGTCTAAGATACAACCAACCATTCTGGTGAGTAGGGACAGACATTGATGCCATCAACCAAGAAACTAGCAGCTGATCTTACTGTCTTTAGCGAGTGAACTTTGGATTCACAACTCTATTCAACTTATCTTGAACTAATAAGAACCTTGATAGTGTGGAAGAAGGCCCTTTAATAAACTTGGTCAGATCATGTCCACAAATTGCTGCATAGATCTATTGTTTCCATAAGAGGTAATTATAATTGTCAAGTTTGACATAAATTATGAGGGAAAAAGAAACTGGGATAAATTTGGTAGGGACGGGTGAATGATTAGGAAGGGAAGCGAAATTTAGGTGAAAGTTCTCTATGGATCATGAAGGCTTTGATACAATGTTAATAAAGCTGAGCTAAGGGATTTGAGAAAAGAGATATGAGGGAGCCTAAATGAATTCTACTTCAATGAATCTCCGTGAGAGAGTGCTACAATATATATAAGCTATGCAGTAAGCATAGAAGTATAGCAGAACAATAATTGACCCTTAACAACTAGATAAGCTTAGTCAGCATATCCAACTCTCTCAACAAATGAATATACTATTGTATAAATTAGTTATAATGAGTATAAATAAAGTTTATAATATTAAATTAATTAAGAATCTATAAATTTTAAGAATAATATATATTTAAAAATTCTAAATAAAATATATGCGATAATTTTTATGTTTTATATGTTAAATAAGTATGAAATATTTTTTTTTAAAATATTAAATATTCACTTATTAATAAATAAATATAATAATATTAAACTAATGAACAGGTGAGCAAGTTGGCTTACTGGTTCCCTCCTTGTTACTCTATGCTTGAATGCCAACTCTCAACACATTCACTAGGGGTTTTAAATCAGTAACATTTTGCATTTTGGGAAAAAAGTATAATGACATTATAATGTGAGGTCAAAATTATAAAATTCTACAACTAAAATTGTGACTAGTATAACAAGTTGCCTATCCAATGTTTTTCACCATTAGATTTGTTACTACTCCTAGGATGGTGACATATGGCATTGCATTGCATGTTGTAATTTTGAAGACTTGTCCTTCAGTTAAAAATTCAAAGTCTTGGTACAAAGTCTAAAGGATTCACCTATTGTCATCTTTGAGTTTTATGCAATGTCTACCATGTCTACTCTCTCTCGATAGATAATATTTTAACATAAGGAGAGAAATAAGGGTTTGAGCTCCCGGCGTTGAAGTTAATTAGCACTTCGTGCTAAGAAAGATATCACTTGAGCTAAAGTTCTTAGACGATGAAATTGTATTTCCAAACTTGTGCCTTTATTTGCACTATTCATGACACTAGAAGATAAATCATTGTCACAAAATGTTAAACAATTTTTGTAATTTTGAATTTATTATTATTTGTTTATTTTGTCTAATTCAACTACTTGATTGACGTATGATATGATAATCTTATGTCATTACCTATGGGTGTTCACGATTCGGTTTAGTTTGGTTTTGAACTAAACCGCTGATTGAACCACATGTAGAAATGCGGTTTGGTTTGCTTTTCATAAATTTTAATGATGGGAACCAAACTGTCAATATGCGATTTGGAACCGCGGTTTAGGAAGTTTGGGGGTTTAACTTTTAAGCATTCAACCCCATTTCAGAAATACGTTTCCATACATTCCTTAGAAGAGGATTCGTGCATTTAAGTTCCTATCCACTCAATGCTTTGGACAACAAATGAAGGAAAAAATAGAAACAAAAAGGGTTGTAAAGCTTTACTATATTCCAATATCTTTCTATGTTATTAATCTTTAAAAATTCAAGCTCAGTGGTTAAACAAAAAGAGGAAACACTTGAAGAATCCTGATGGCAAACTCAACCCCAATAATTGATTTAGAGTCCAAGCAAAACTCATTTCGAGTAAACCTAGAAAGAATGCTGGATTGCCACACCAGTGTCCCCGATCAAAAGGATGTTGAACAAATAGTCATACTCTTGGTCTACACTATGCGCCATAGCCTTCTCCTCTTTGCTGTCACAAGAATATCAGATCGAATCGCAAGGATTTTCATAGGAGATGATGGTAGGTAGAGCTGGCAAAATGGGCCCAGCCCGATGGGCCAACTCGATATAGCTCGAAAAATAATAGGGCTGGGCCTTAGTTTTGGAGGGTATTTACTTAAAAACTAAAACCTTTTGCTTTTTCAGCCATTTTTCCAGTTTCTGATTCTTCTCACTTCTGAACGTGCGCCGACCGTGACCGTGAAGAGTGAGCCCGAATCCTTGACTGGTCTGCTTCAGCTCGCCACCTTCGCCGTTCGTGACTCCGACCGCCGTCGCCGCCTCTGTAGCTTTCCTCTGTCGTTGTCTCCTCCGGGTGCCGCTGAACAGCTGAAGCTTGAACTCTGCAACCGTCCAACGCTGCTGTCACGGGTTGTGCTGGTGCCGTCGGCCCGTCGTGCATAGGAGCAGGAGGTAGTGTAGCTTGCTGTCTTCTTTACTCTTTACTATTTAGTATTTAGTGCCTTAGTGAAGTAGTGCCATACTGTGAATCTGTGAATGACGATATTGGTTTACAAAAAATTAAAAACCCCCCTTTTTCATTTTTGTGGTTTACAAAAATGGGGGTTTTCACTTTTGTGGTTTACAAAAAATGGAGGTTTCCATTTTTGTGGTTTACACTAGAAATGAAGCTAATTACTAGTTAGGAACTTAGGTGAAAAATAAAAACCTCAGTTTTTTTGTAAACCACAAAACATAAATTTTTTTAGTACAAAAATGAATCTGTTATAATTAAGTTTGGTTTGTAATGAATTCAGGTTGAACCTTGTACTTGACTTTGTATTGCAGTTATGGATTTTGAAATCAATTCTAATTCTATGGATGATGAATTAGAAATGTTAGAAACTCCTC